>CM052146.1:18748160-18765732 GCA_028454255.1 Halictus ligatus
AAATCCGCGGGTCTAACGATCGCCCATCACGAGGAAGCAACGAGAGGGTACTTTCTCCGAGAGGGACGTGGCCTCGTCGAGGGTGCCGAGGTTCGCCCTTAGCAGAACGTCGGAGATCACCTTCTCGGCGATGATGCTCTGCCGGGGCATCGACTTCCTCAATTTGCTGGCGACGTAGCGGCCGAACGTGTCGAACTCGTCGTCGTTGACGCAGGTGGCGAACGGCCTCGGGGACGTTTCTCGTGCGGACTCCTTCGTCGGACGATCGGCCGGGTAATTCTCTTGCTGGATTTTCCTCTTGAACCCGTCGACACCGGACACGGACGACGAGACCCTCCTCGAGTACGATCCTTCCGTCTCCAGGATCATCGGCTGGAAGGTCGGCTCCGGGCTGGCCTCCCGCGACGGCACCGGGGACGGTGGCTCGATCTTCTCCACGTCGGCTTGAACAAACTACAAACAGAGAACGAACAGACAAGAAAACAAAGTTGAGACTCGAGCGGATGCAACCTGGGAAAAATGAAAAATCCTTAGCTAAGTACACTAGAACAAGCTGATAAGAGTATTGTCGTTCCGTTTTCGGATTTACGGGAATTTTTTAAACATAAATGTAGACAAGGTACTGATTAAGTTCATAAATTGACGATGAAGATGAGTTAATGAATATGTGTTGAAAGAAATTTTTATCTTTATCTTTAATATATATTATATTTCTTTTAGGAATTAATTATTTATATAAGTTAAGTTAATAGATAATTTTATATCTGTGAAATATTTTCGAAATAAATGCTTTTTAAAGCTTATCGACTAGTAAATTAGTTTATCTCGAATATAATTTAGAGATGGTGTGATAATAAAAAATAAATTAATGTAAATATGACACTTAAATGAATAAATGGATGTTCAATTAATTGACTTCCAAGTCAAGTTAGTATAATAAAAGATAAAATAAAAATTCAAAATAGGATTTTTCTTAAGAAATAAAATTTACTTGAAGATCATTTATTATGATTTAAAATAGATGAAAATAAGCCTAATACTCCTCCAAATTTCTTAGGAATATATCGCAAAATAGTGTAAGCAAATAAAAAGTACCATTCAGGTTTAATATGTTCAGGTGTAATTATAGGATTTGCTAATTAAGTGAAGTAGTGATTTCACAATGCAGCAGGGTCAATTTAAAGGCAAGGGATACTCTCAGTATTATGTTAGAGATGGGACTGCATCATGGTTTTCGGGTAGAGGTTTATCACGGCAATTTATTGTCGCATTCGATCGTTGTAGAGAAGATCACTATCATCTTGCAGCATCTCTTTCACGACTACACATAATAGATGATCCCAAATGTAACTGCGCTAATGAGGTTCAAGATCTTAACCATATCGTTTGGCAATGTACCTCGTTAGAATCGCAAAGAGTTGATCTCATGAAAATATTAAGGAAGCTCAAATTGTTTCCACCCTTAAATATCAGATCGTTACTTTGTGAACCGAATATTCAGGCATGTTATTTTCTTTTCAATTTTTTCAAGCAATGTAATTTAAAGATTTAAAGTTATGCACTTGTGTGTTATATACCTAATGTGTTCTACGGTTCTTACATTATTAATGCTTAACAGTAGGATGTACATATATTACTAGTGTATAGCTTTATAACCTCCTATGTGGAGTTTCAATTAAGCTTTCAATAAAAAAAAAAAAAATGGAAAATCAAACTTTTCCTCCTCAGTGTTTAGAAACTTCCCTCCGAGGGGTCGCGGACGAGATTTTACATCGAATTCGAACTACAGACAAAAAACAAAGTTGAGACTCGAGCGGATGCAACCTGGGAAAAATGAGAAATCAAACTTTTTCTCCTCGGTGTTTAGAAACTTCCCTCCGAGGGGTTGCGGACGAGATTTTACATCGAACTCAAATTACAGACAGAGAATGAAGATACAAAAAACAAAGTTGAGACTCGAGCGGATGCACGTGGGAAAAATGAGAAATCAAACTTTTTCTCCTCGGTGTTTAGAAACTTCCCTCTGAGGGGTTGCGGACGAGATTTTACATCGAACTCAAATTACAGACAGAGAATGAAGATACAAAAAACAAAGTTGAGACTCGAGCGGATGCACGTGGGAAAAATGAAAAATCAAACTTTTTCTCCTCGGTGTTTAGAAACTTCCCTCTGAGGGATCGTGGACGAAATTTTATATCGAATTCTATTTATACATATTTTAGTTGAGGCGGAGGGTTTACCCTTGACGGTATAACATCGAGTCGGTCACGTGACAGAGAATTCTGTTACGTATGGAGACGTTCTCCACGTTCATTTCGATTAGAAGTTCTAATCTGTCACATAATTTTTAATAATGCCACAAGAACTTTTAGTGGTGCTGCAGAATCACCACTCGAGTGCAAATTGTTAAACCAAAATAAAATTCGATTCTGTTAGAGTCGATAGAGAATATAACCCTTTGCACTCGAAACCATTTTAACTAAACTTTTTAACAAAACGAGACATTTTTTTCGACCTAGAATATTTCCGTTCTATATATATTTTTTCGTGCTATGCATACGAAAATGGTCGAATTTACGCGTGCCCTACTGAAATGTTTAGTAATTTATTAAATACAAACAAATTTAATAATGACAAGAATATTTTGAATAATGATACAGCGATTTTTAGTGGCGCCTGACAGTCGCCATTCGAGTGCTAAGGGATAATACTATAAATATAAATTTTATCTTCTTTCTAAAAGATTTCTTTAACACTAGGTTTACATTACTTCATAAAAATAACATGAATGTCTCGATCAAAGTCTGTAGCCATTTTTTAAATAATATATACCCAAAGAAATTAATTAGTTAAATAATATCTCGCATTTTTACAATCTCAATATTCGCAATTTAGCAATATTCGGAGTTAAAATGGCTTCCAGCGCAAAGAGTTAATACTAGCCTTACGGAGCACTAAAAGCGAATATTTTACGTTACTTTACAAAAATAACATGAATGTCTCGATCAAAGTCTGTAGCCATTTTTTAAATAATATATACCCAAAGAAATTAATTAGTTAAATAATATCTCGAATTTTTACAATCTCAATATTCGCAATTTTGCAATATTCAGAGTTAAAATGGCTTCCAGCGCAAAGAGTTGACACTAGCCTTACGGAGCACTAAAACCGAATATTTTACTTTATAAAAACAAGAAGAATGTATCTACTCAAGTGTTTTAGCCATTTCTTAGATAACATATACCTAGAAACAAATTCGTCGAGTCATTCCGCGTTCACAGTCTCAATAATCGTAAATTAAAAATATTAGAATCCGTCGTTTCGACGGGTCTCATGAATCTAGTGTTAAAGATGTTGCAGTTATCGTCAGAGGTCAAATAAATCATAGGGCAGGTGTTCTAGCGTTCGCGTGAAAGCTCCCGCTGTTCACGAAGCGAGGTTCGAGACTGCTCTGGCTCGTTGGAATACGTTCGAATCGATCGTAAAAGCCTGAAATATGCTCGAAATCCCATAGACTCGATATGTAATCTGTGGCGACGCGCGAGCGATCGTTTGCTATCGGCCGGGCAAGGCGAGGCGGCGCGACGCGTCTTCTCTCGTCGCCTGTCGCTCGTCGACACGCCATGCAACGTCGCGCCACGCCACGCCACGCCACGCCGAAGCAGCGTTGCATCGCGTCGCATTTCCTTTCCTCGTCGACGAGACAATGCCTCGAGACACTCGAGAGAGAGAGAGAGAGAGAGAGAGAGAGAGAGAGAGAAGTCGATTACGCGAACGCGTCGTTCTCTCTCGCGCGCGGAATCCAGCCTAAAAGCGAGCGGGTCTTTGTTCGGTTTCCGATTTGAGCGTAATTTCCTGCAACGCGTGCGGCCCGACGACCACGTTTCGGATCGATAAAGCTCTCCGACGAGAAAAAGAGAGGGAACCGAGAGAGAGAGAGAGAGAGAGGGAGAAGCGGAGAGAGAGAGAGTGGGAGAGAGAGAGAGCAAAAAGGCGCCGGTGGGAGAAAGGGCCTCGGCCGTATCGAAGATGCGTATCGTCAACGACGACGATGCGTCGCGTTGGCCGACGTTGCTTCGAGAAAAGTCGCGGCCGAAAATGTGTTCTCCGGCGTTGCGCCGTTCTCGATTCGGCGCGCGATACGTCGCGAGACATTTCTCCCCCGCGAGATCGTACCATCGACTCGTGAAACCCGTCGACCGGTACCGTTGTGCTCTTCATGTCCAGGTCGTCCTCCGTCGAGGACTCCTCGTTCTGCTCGGCGACGAACTTGAGAAGGTCGTAGTACCAGAGGGACGTCCTGTAACGTAGACGCGGGTTGCTGACCATTTTCTGGGAGGTTCGGACCTTCTTGTACTCGCGCCTGAACGCGGTCCTCAGGGTGTTGATCTTGCGAATGACCGTCTCTTTGTTCGCGGTCGGGTTCACCTCGCGGAGCTTGTGGATGAGGGCGTCGTAAGCGCGGTTCCGCAGCAACCTGTCCTTGTAACCCCTGTACCTGATCTGCCACAAGCAGGGAAAGCTCTGGTACATCTGAATGAACTCCGTGAGAAACTCATGCGTGTAGCCGACCATGTCCCCGCTCCCCCCCATTCTCGTTGCTATCCACCGAGTCGACGACGCCACGGTTCCTCCTTGCCACGTGACCGTGTCCAGCTTGAGCCCCGAGGAGTCACGACGGCGAGTGCGTACGGCCGAGCAACGAACGGCCCACGAGCCAAACCGAGTCGAACCGAGTCGAACCGAGCCGAACGGAGGAGCCCAGCTCCGCAAAAGGAGGAATTGCCTGCCGTCGGAATCGACCAAGCCGATTACGAACACACGAACGCACACCGTGAATGACCACGCTCGACAACAGACGAAGAGCCACTGCCACTCCGAACTCCGACACCGATCGGACGCGTACACGCGCTTGCCATTCAGAATGGTACGCGTTTGCTCAAACCGTGTTGCCAGATCTCGCCGACGTCGAACCAGGTTTGTCGGTGCTTGCGCAGCTAACGCTCGACGCTCGTCGGTTGCACCGTTCTTTCTTGATCAGGATCGCGCTCGCTCGCTCGCTCTCTACTCCACGCTCCACCCAGGCCAACCGAACGAAAGTTGATTCCATCGCGGCCCGCCTAGATTATTTCGTTGACTCCATCGCGGGCGAAGCCGATGCCTCGACCATCGTCGATGCGACGTGGCCGGCGTTTGTGCAAAGTTTCGCGGACGGGCTTCAACTTGGTCGCAACGATTCCTGCGGCGACGGTCACAACGTTTTCTCCGGTCGGAGACAACCTGACCGCGCAAACACCTTTCACGAGTTCGCTCGAGGAGCGTGGTTGCTTGCCGGCACTCGGTATATGCGTCTACCCGATGAAAATTAGAGTCAGTTGCAGGAGACGCGATATCTGGGCAATTTGATATCCGATACAGCTTAATTTTCAATCTTTGAATGAACTTACACGTTTGGAGAACACTTCGGACATTTCGGCAGTGATGACTGCTTTTTAAGTAATTTTCCCCGCGATGTCGATGTTGAGTTCGAAGCGATACGAATGATAGCCATTTTGTCCCGTTCTGATAATGTTGGCGGTCTCCTACGACGTTTTCTCCTTCCATAATTTGCAGATCTCTTAGTAAACTATGTACTACCTTGCGACTTCTTTTAGCAATCTTTGAAATCTCGGAAACAGTAACATGTTGACTTTTGAATGAAATAATCCTTGCAGTTTGACTTAATTTTTTTCCGCGGCCCATGTCGACGTTTAACTCTTTGCACTCGAAGCCATTTTAACTCTGAAACGAAACATTCCTTCCGACCTAGAATATTTTCCTTCTACATATATTTTTTCATACTGTACATACGAAAATGGTGCAATTTACTCGTACAGCACTGAAATGTTTAGTTATTTATTAAATACATACAATAATGTAAAAAATACTTTGAATAATGATACTGCAATTTTTAGTGGCGCCTTACAGTCGCCATTCGTGTGCTAAGGGTTAACTTTAAAACTTGACTTAAAACTTAACTTTAAAGCTTGCTGTTAACTGCTTGACAACTGGCAAACTATTGAAAGATGTCAACGCAAAGCACAAGTGTGCTATCATTTCGCCCCAAGCATTTGTATATTTCTTCTGCTTGCTCCGAAAGCTAGCGGGGTCAACCTTATTTGCTAACATTTTTCGTCTCGTTTCCGGATCGTAACAGTTATGATATTATGTACCACAGTGATGAGCAACTCGCGGACTGCGGTGGGCCAAAATTGGACATCTAATACTATGCGCGGGCCGCAACGAAGACAACATTAAATACTTTAGTAGTTCCCATTTCGGCCTGTGTATTCGATACAGTCTCTTTAATGAGTTTATTATTTTAAGACCCTGGTACACGCATTTGCACCACAACTTAACTACCGAACTTTAGTGTTAAACAGAATATCGCCATTTCCATATCTTTCAAAAATTCTTTAAATTGACGATGGTTTAGTCCTCGAGATTTAATAAAATTTACAATTTTAATAGTAGGTGGAACTAAATTAGACATTTTTAGAACTTTAGCATCCAAATTTTCTTGGTGCAAAATACAATGCGAAATAAATATTTCACGGCCTGTTAAATTTTTAATATCTTTTGATAATAACCCCGACAAATCAATATTTATACTCGACATGGCTCGAGCTCCATCTGTACTTATTCCAACAATCTTTTCCATTGGGATATTTAATACAATAAGGAACTAAAGATGCAAATTCTTCCGTTACATTGAAATTGGAATCAGTTCCTCTTAAAAATACAGCAAGTTGTGCGGTATCATTTATGTCACAACTTTGATCCACAGCTAGAGAAACCCATTCTAACTTGGAAATATGTGTCCGCAAACTTTCCTCAATAATCTCTGATAGTTCTTCGATTCTCCTTGCGACTGTAAATCGCGACAAGCCAATTTTGGAAATTATATCCTTTTGATTGGGGAAGGCGGCATCCGCTATCGCCAATAAACATTCTTTCACAATTTCTCCGTCGTAAAAGGGTTTCATCTTTTCTGCCAAAATTTGACTAACAAGGTAACTCGCGCGAACTGCCCTATCCGCGGTGGATGCAGTACTCTCAAGTGAATTTCGCAGCTTTAAATTGAAACTTGCTTGTAATTGATCCACCATGTCTTTGCGTAACTGTTCTTGGAAATTATTAAATTTTAAAGAATGTTTACTATCATAGTGTCTCTTAATATTATATTTCTTCAACACAGATATTTTATCGCTGCATATCAAACAAACAGCACTTTCACTGATATAAGTGAAAAAGTAATCGTGCGTCCAACTATCGATAAACCGCCGATGTTCATTTACAATTTTACTTTCACCAGAATTCGAGCTCATGGCAAAATCTGAAAATACTCGAGCGTTATGCGAAGAACGTGTTTCCCAGCGCAGTTCAGCGAAGACTGTCGAATACTAGAAAACATAGCCGAGAAGCAACAAGTATCGCCGTACCGGGCTCCGGCGGGCCGCAGTCAGTATGCTACTGGGCCAAATGCGACCCGCGGTCCTCAAGTTGCTCACCACTGCAATACAAAGGTTGTATGCACAAACAAAGATTGTGCCAGTCCAAACATACAATGTCTCCCCTAACACGCAATAGCCCCGATTCTCTTAGTGTCATTTCCATCACCGAGAAGTTCGGGTCATTTCGAGATCAGTGCTAAACGATTCGAAGCAGTATTCTTGTGCCAGCACCCGATACGGCCAAAAACGAGTGTCGGAAATGCAGCAAAATATCTGCACAAGCCTCGCGAATTTGTAAATAAGTGGGCGCAACGTTACAAAGAGACAAATTGCGTCGACGGTCTCCCTGATCGAGGTTCGAAGCGAGCTACGACGAAAAGGGATGATGAAGCAATTCTGCAGCTTTTTTCGAAAAATCCGACACTCTCCTTGCGTAAAGCGCAAGCGATGTTAGCAAAACAGGGCATAAAAATAGGCGTAGTAACAATTGAACGTCGATTGGAAGAAAATAACCGGTGAAGTGTTAAAATGTCGACGCACAGGATTCTCCGAGAAAGTTAGGACGCGAGCGTCGGGATAAAGAGAGACGGTGCGTCGAGCAGAATCGGGTCGGTTCGGGTCGAGTTGGAACAAACGAATTCGGCGCGGGCGAACGGGTGCCTTATAAGGTAACGTTCTCTCGGCTCGTTCCCGAAATTTCGTAATTACTGTTGAAACGAAGGCATTCGAGATGCAAGAAGCGCGAACTCACGTTGCGAGCAAACGTTCTGATTAGAGCGGAGTAGTACATACACATAGTTTGTACACGAGCAAAATGACTGACCCGTGATTTCTTCTTTCACGATTACTGAAACTATGAAAACGTTCTCGCGAGAAATGTTTTAATATTGGTTTGGAACGTACGTTCATAGCGTTCTTAAAGTAAAACTCGGAGTGAAAATTAAAATATTTATTCATAGGTTGCCTCAAAAGTGGCAAAGAGTAATAGAACAGAATAGAAAATATTTTTAAAAATGTTTAATAATGTGTCCAATCACCACCATCAGCGATTATTGCTTCACAACGTCTGGGCACACTTTGAACCTGCTTTGCAGCGTATCAGACAGGAAGAGACCTCCATATTTCTCGAATACGGACGGAACTAGCGTCTTCAATTTTAAAATACGCTTTCCTCGGAGTTTGTACAACCGTACAATGTTTATTACAACCTTAATATTGATTAAAATGTACTAATTTTTGTCATTTTCGAGGTCCACGGACATTTAAGATATAATGTTCGTTGATTAGATACGAGAAAGTTCGTTTTTCGTTTAAATGTCGCTTATTTTTCCGATCCGGGCCACTATGCGTCAGCTCGGAGACTCTCGTTTCTGTTTCTCCGTTCCTCTCTCTTGCTCTCTCCCTTGCTCTCTCTCTCTCTCTCGCGGGTGTCAGCCGCGAAACGGCTCTGTTCTCTGTTCTCCGTTCCCTGTGGACCGTCGCGACGCCCGGCACCCTGAAAAATCCGCGAAAATTCATTTTCGCGGTTCCGAGGATCGCTCGTCTCCTTTGTATTCACCTGCGAGAACCGCTTCGTACTGTTATGCGAGACAGCCAATACTTATCTGTTAGAATAGATAAGTTACATAAATAGATGAGTCAGAACTCACGGGCTTTCTCATCTTCTAGACTAATTGTAAGGCAAATTACTCACCGGT
Source organism: Halictus ligatus (assembly GCA_028454255.1). Taxonomy (NCBI): domain Eukaryota; kingdom Metazoa; phylum Arthropoda; class Insecta; order Hymenoptera; family Halictidae; genus Halictus; species Halictus ligatus. Next base: position 18,757,351 of record CM052146.1, read on the forward strand.
ACAGAGATTTCAGGTTAAAGTCGAACCCTGCGAAAACTCCGACCGCCACGTCATTCCCTATCTGTAAGGACTAGAATCATCCGTCCCCACCAAACTCCGATAACCAAATGTACCCTTATATAAGGCCCTGCGAAAGGGCAGTGAGGACAGTGAGAGTCAAAGAGTCATGGTCAGAAGTCGACAGTCAGAATAGTCAGAGAGAGTCATAAGGAACCAGTCAGTCTACTGGCGTATTATTAAGTTATCCGTCTTGTACAAAATCGCTTTGTTTCCTTGCTCGGCGACCTATTCCGAAATATACCTAAGTTGTGCTGGAAGACTTTGGAGCTTATTCGAGGATTCCCTCCATCTACCCCTTCCCGCGGCATAACAGTACTTTTCAATTCAATTTTCAATTTTTTTCCGGGCCGGTTGATATCGAACGCGAGTCCTCGGATCACGGACGACCATTTTCCCCCGCGGAAAGAACGCGCGGAGAAACGCCGACGAATCGAATGGAGGTTCTCGATCGAAGGACACTCCTGCTCCTCGCATGCTCGCCTCGAATCCGGAGTTCTCGGATGTTTCGAAACGCGTGCGGGATGCGCAGACAACGACGAGCGAAAGAATCGCGTAGGCATGGCTCGTTGGCAAACAATAAGACGAAAATGGAAACGGCGCGTTCGCAGGAGTGAACCGGGCAAGGAAAAGAAAGAGAGAGAGAAAGAGAGAGAATTGGTGGGGGACACGGAGGAGAAAAGAGTAAGGGGACCGATGCTAATCCTCTTTGTATGGAAAAACCAAGTGGTCCGTCGAGCCGACTACCAAGCAGACTTCCGAGCGAGCTATTCAACCGGTGCAATATACCGTGCTAGTATAGCGCATCCCGTCTAGACGACGGCCGGCTTTTCTATGCGAACGAAAAGTTACCTCGTTATTTCGCGAACGAACCATGGAGAGCCAGGAGAACGGCCAAGAAAAAGGAAAATCGAGACGCGAGACGCCGAGCGTCGAGCCGCTCCGCTCCGTAACGGCGGCGCGCGGTCTCTCTTCCGGTTCCCGAAGATCCGCCCCGGCCGCTCGCGTAATCGCTCGACGGGTTCTAATCGGCCGATCGATCGGCCCCGGCGACGTTATCGCGCTCGGCGATAAGAATTGTTCGGTGTCCGACGCGACGCGAAGCTTCGCTCGATTTTAAAGCGGTTCCGTCGAACAATCCTTCGGATACCCAATAACCTGGTTTAATTAAATTCAAAACGGACGGACCCGTCAGTCATTTCTTCGATATCCAATAACCGCGACGTGTACGAGCGGTTGGCAAACGCGCCCGGGAAACTGGTGCAAACTCCGTACGAACGACTTTATCTCGCCGCGAGCCGCACAATGGCTGCCCCCGCACAGAAATATCGGTTGAATATGCGTCCTGACGGACGCACCGTGCACGCGCCAGGCCCTACCATTGTCTCGTTGGCGCTGCATAGTGTGTACACCGTAATACGTATAAACTGTGCGCGCGACAGTCTCCCTCGTGTTCGGTCTGTGCTCTGTCTATCAGGATCGAAACTCGGGCCGCTTCCCCGTCGCGTGGAGAACGCGAGAGATCGGCACGCGGTGGTCCGGATCGCAGAATTTAGGGACGTTCTGTTATGCGAGACAGCCAATACTTATCTGTTAGAATAGATAAGTTACATAAATAGATGAGTCAGAACTCACGGGCTTTCTCATCAACTAGACTAAGGCAAATTACTCACCGGTAAAGTCCAACCCTGCGAAAACTCCGACCGCCACGTCATTCCCTATCTGTAAGGACTAGAATCATCCATCCCCACCAAACTCCGATAAACAAATGTACCCTTATATAAGGCCCTGCGAAAGGGCAGTCAAGTCAGTTAGAGTCAGTTAGTTAGAGTCAGTTAGTTACGGTCAGTTAGTTACAGTTAGTTACAGTTAGTTAGTTACAGTTGAAGTCATGGTTAGAAGTCGATAGTCAGTTAGTCAGTTACAGAACAGTCAGAAGTCAAAGAGAGTTATAAGCAACCCGTCAGTGTGCTCGCGTATCATTAAGTTGTCCGTCTTGTACAAAATCGCTTTGTTTCCTTGCTTGGCGACCTATTCCGAAATATACCTATAAGTTGTGCCGGAAGACTTTGGAGCTTATTCGAGGATTCCCTCCATCTACCCCTTCCCGCGGCATAACAGTTCGACCAGAAAGTCGTGGACTGTTCGAAATTGAAAACTAATAGCAGGGTTATGAATGAGACAGTATATTAGAGGGATTGTTTACAGTGACTGTGGACGCGATATGGACCGTTTATTTTGAATGTGGTGTAAGTCGATTTCCTTCTGTCTCCAGAAAATGAAAGGTTAATGTTCATTTAAAAATATAGGCGAATCATATGAGGTCTGGCATTGTTTCTATTGTTTTATCAATATTTAATTTGATTATATAGATTTGTTTTGAGGCGAATTAGAGTACGATAACACACACATTTATGGGCTGTAAATGGACTTGCGCCACTTTCAAAATTAGACAATTGTAAAAATCGTTTAATTTCAATTTTGAAAAATCGAATATCACTTAAAATATACTTCATTTTAATATAATTTTGTTTACAAATACGCATGACAACGCATAAAATTTTATTTTAGACGCCAGTTACATTGTCGAAATTACAAGATACTGATAGTATTTACTTATTCTCTGCATGTGGTAATAATCAATTTGTGTTGCTCTGTGAATGTCCACAGACCTCGACAATGAAGCAATTAACGAAATTGAATACATATTTTAGCTTCTATGATCATTTAAAGTTGAACGTTTTCAAAGTAGCATATATTTCACCAGGAAAAATTGCTTAAGTTCTTTGTGATGTCCTCATCGTCTGGTCCCATATTTTCTCTGAATTTTTGTTTTTGCATGATATAGAGCATTCCTTTCCAATAAGAAACCATATATATTTTTAGTAATAACTAATGATGATATATTTAAAAAATAATGCTGAATGATACATGAGAGATTTAAAACATTTTATATATTTGTCAGAGGAGATCTTTTTTATCCCAAAAGATCCCAGCCTCTAACAAACAGGAATATGTTCGGTACAACTTCCTTTAAACAACCGTACAAAAATCTCGTCCTACCTCGTCCTACTGTGGAAGTTATAGTTGTTTAAAGCTGACAATGTCGTGGCTACCGTGCGGTTGACGCGCGTTGGTCGTTGTGATAAAAGGTAAACATCCGAAATGTTTATATGTATATTATGCTTTTTCCCAATGTCAAACTGCATCAATCGGATCAGAACGATACAAGAGAACACAGTGAGAGATTCGTAGCATTTTCTTGAAAACGTTGTACTTTGTTCATAGTTTATGTTTTTATTTGTATAGTTTATGTGTGTTTAGTTATAGTGTATTTTTTAGTGTACCGTAGCGTGTTTGTTAGTGTATTTGTTGTTGCGTATTCGCGTGTTTCATTAAGTTTATTACATTTATAAAATTCAGTCCAGAGGCTAAAGAATTATTAAAAAAAAATAAAGGAAACAAAAGCCACCTGCTTCTTCAACAACAAAATCGTAAGATCAGTTAGTATACTTCTTATTCTATCAATTAAAAAAATATTAATATTACTTTTGCTCGCAATATATGTTTGATGCGTTAGATACCGTACTTGATAACTTGTATACCTGTACATTTTATCAAAAATGTGAATAACATAATTACATTATATATCAAACATTATTGGATTTGAATTTCGAATTATTATAAAATGGTTTTAATAAGGAAAGCAACTGATTCGACAACTAAATAAAAGTTTATAAAAATAATTAATTAACAAATTAAGCAAAAAATATTTCCTAAGATGTATGATTAGAAAGAGATTATTTTACAATATTTTTTAGTTCAAACCCCATTTCAATGTCTCAAACGGTTCAAATGTTGTGCACACATAAATGTCCCTAAATTCGGTACCGAGCCTAACGACCCAAGTTCGTTCGCGAGCATCTATCGCCAGACAGAGACGTTGCAACTCTGTTTGCAAGACAACGGGGAAACGATAACGCCGGGTTGTTTACCCGAGAAGAACGGAATCGAGACGATTGCCGCGCCTATCTGCGGAAGATTTTCCCCGAAGAACGTTTCCACGAAGCGTTGTTTCGCACGAAGAGTCGCACGGACGTACGACGATACTAACTTCCATAGACGATTCTCATATTTTTGCGATCAAGTTCGACAACAAGATAACACTGTCCAACAGAATCAAACTTTCTTCGAGTTTCGCAATATCTGTTGAGCCGATTCTTACACACTTTGGACTCTATCTCTGGACTCAAACTGGAACTTCCTCGCGTGTTTTCATTTTTCTATCAAAATCGTTGCGTGACGGAGCGATTCTGCTTTCGGACTTGGTTTCAGGATGACAAAGTGTAGAAGAATCGACCGACAGGTATTGCAAAACAATTTTCGTGTTGGACAAGTGTAATCGCCGTACCAAACAACATTTTTCGATAGGTTCATCTCCCGCACAGAGGAAGAAAGAGAGGGGGGGGGGGGGGGGGAAAGAAAGAGAAAAAGTTGCAGACGGGCGAGTTACTGAAAAAATACGTTCGTTTATTATCTATCAATGAAATTATATAATAATTCTTACGGCTTAGTGTTCGAATGTAAATGAAATTAACCAAAGAAGGCATCGTGCGCGGAGCCCTCGGTCGCGGAATTTTGTAGCATCGACGCAGGGTAATGGGAGGAATGATCGCCGGTCCCGGAATGCTCGGGCCCGTCGACGGACATCCCGGGATTCCCGTTTCCCCCTCCGCCAGGGCCGGGCCCCGGGCCCGCTCCGGTCCCAGCGGCCGGTCCGGATCCTCTCAACGGCTTCACGTCCTGCGAGCTCTCGTAGATCGTTCGGTTCTGCGAGTTGATCTCGTTGTAGACGAGCTCCTGGATCTTCAGCCTGACGAACATCTGCCGGTCGAGGGGCAGGCTCTTCAGGGGATTCCGAACGCTCATCAGGAAGTGGTAGGTGTCGTCGAACTCCTCCTCCTGCTGGGTGACGGCCAGCCTCTTCTGCAGGTGTTCGTACCGTTTCCGATCGACCTCGCAGTAATCGTTGTCTATCGCGTCCATCAGGCTCCTCTTCCGGCCGATCTTGTTCAGTTTCGGCGGCGGCATCACGTGATGGAGCCCGTCGTCGTTCGACAGCAGGGACTGGCAAGAGTCGCCGTCCAGGTCGTCGAACCGTGTCTCCTCGTGGCCCTCGAGTATGTCGATCTGCGGCTCGATCTGCGTCCCTTCCGGCGAGGATCGAAGCACCGCCGAGCAGTTCTGCGAAAGGGCGCAACCGATCACCCGCGAGTTCATTTGATCCCGCAAAAAGAACAGACTCTTGAACCAAACCCACTTGGAATCGTGCTCGACGCCGCCACCCTCGCATTTCCCTCGGTAAGTCTTCTTCAGCTCGTTGCGAAAGTTGTCCCGCAAGTGTTTCCATTTCGATTTCGCGACGTCCGCTGCAAACCAACAAAAACGAGACCACCCGGTTAATCGGTATATATCCTCTCTATGTGTCCCATTCGAAACGGGCTAAACTTCTCGCAGCGACCCCTGCCACCCAACCCCTTCCATTTGTCTAATTCGATTACTCGTCCCGTCTCGTCTACCGTGTTCCCACGACCCGCGCGCGCCCACGGCCCACGAGTTGTCGCGAGCTCTCGCCTACCCGCTAACATCTATCGATCGAACGACCGCCCGGTTGTTAATTTCGCGGCCGATGCGCAGGCGTTTCCAAACGCGCGCGCGCTGCGCCTTCCCACCGCGGCTCTGCTGCTCGTTCTCGATCGTTCTCGAGCGAAGGCGAATTCTCTCCCGTCCGTCCTCTATTTTTCATTTCGCATAGGAGAGAAAGAACCGGATACATTTAGAAAAGAAAGAAGAGGCAGATACATTTTACTTTTCCCGCAGAATCGAGCCACGGTGGGACGTTGATCGCGCGCGACCTCGCGCGGCACGCGAGCCAAACTTGTTTGCCTGTTGTTATCGATGTTGCAACCGCACGGCATTCGAATCACTCGATTCGACCCGACTCGACTCGACTCGGGTCGGGTCGGGTCGAGTCGAGTCGAGCGGGGCGGGGATCGATCAAACTCGGTAGAAAAGAGGGGAGACGAGCGCGGCGTGTGCGGGTTCGGGAGGGGGCAGTAAACGCGTATCCGTGAAAAACGGAGAGGGATAGAAAAGCGAGCGCGCGTGACGGGTCGGGGGGAGGGGGAGAAGAGAGTAAGAGAGAGGGAGAGAGAGAGAGAGAACGGGTCGACGCAGGCGCGCGCGTAGCACTCTCCGCGAAAGAAGAGAGAAGAGAGAATCGAGAAGAGTGAGAAGCGAGGCGCGGAGTGTACTCACTGGAGACCTCGCAAGCCCTCGCGATCTCCCGCCACATCTTCAGGATGACGTCGCGATTGTGGTAGTTGACGTTCTTCTGGTCCCAGATCGCGGGCCTGGCGTGCACCTCGGTGATCAGTCTCTGGAGATCCATCGTCATCGCGTTCCTACGGGCGCTCGCGTTGCATCTCCTGGACGATCGCTTGTTGGCGGTTCGACGGTTGAGAAGCGTGATGCCGGAGCTGAGGGAGGAGGCAGCCGCGCGCGAGCCGCTTCCTCCTCTGGATACGATACGTTGAGATTCGTTGGTGTTGTGCGAGGACCGATTTTTCGAGGGTTGTTTGCTGCTCGGTTCCTCGATTGGAATCGTAGTGGCCTCTCCTCCCGGTAGAAGTTGTTGCTGTTGTTGTTGCTGTTGCTGCGATAGTTGTTCGAACGGGGGAATCGGGTCGGTGGTTGTTTCGGCGCTATCGCCGCCGCCGCCGCCGGCAACGACGACGACCAGCTCGTCCTCGTCGTCGACGGTACTGTTCCGTCGCTGCTGCCGCCTCCTCTTCTTCCTCTTGCGCCTGGCGATACGAGAGCTGCCGGCCGAGGAGGAGCTCGCGAAGCCGAGCCGAGCGGAGGATCGCAGGCGAGACGAATCCAGGGCTTTTTCCTCCTCGACTCGTGCACGCGTGCCGCCGTCCATACACGGCCGGTACACGCGCGCGTCCAGCCGGGAAGACGCGCAAACCCGCTTCAAACGATCAGCTCGGATCCGGACCCGGATTCGGATGCGGATTCAGAGCCCCCGGGTACAGATACGAAATTCGTTCTCGACTATTCTCGCGGTCTCGGTTTCGACCTTGGCCACCGGTATTCGTTTTCGGTCTTGCTTTCCGCTCGACCCGTCGTCCGGCCGACCCGTCGCGTCGTCGTTGTCGTCGTCGTCGTCGTGGTCGTGGTCGTGGTCGTTGCTGTTGGAGTTGCAGTCGTCGTGGTTGCCCCGCGATCGCGTCGCTGGGCCGAAACGACACCAGCCTGGTGGACTATTACTTAGACGACACGCGCACCTTCTCGGCCGTCCGCTTGCTCGTCGGCTAGCGTTACCACGGCGAGCGAGCTCGAGTCCCTGGCTTCCTTCACTTTTGCCCACGGTTTCAGCTTCGGCTTCGGCTCCGCTCGGCCCCGCTCGGCTCGACCCGCACGCCACCGCTCGTCACCGCTCGTCACCGCTTTGCGATCCGCACCGGGTTTCCCGGCTGCCCGCTTCGCGATCGCTTCTTCGAAACCGAAGCCGAGCCGAGCGGAGCCGAGCCGGGCCGAGAGAGCAACGGTCTCCTCGCGGCTGGCTCGTAACCGCGCCGTTCCGCTCCGCGCCGCTCCGTACCGCTCCGTACCGCTCCGCGCCGCTCCACTCCGCTCTGCACCGCTCCACTCCGCTCCGCACCGCTCCGCATCGCTCCGCGCAGCGCCGAGCCAGAGATCCTATCGCTCGCCGACCTCCTCTCCCCCTTCTTTTCCTTGTCGCTCGGCGCGGCGGCGGTTTCGATCCTCGGGAAGGAATCTAGAAAAAACTGCAAGGATCGCATCTCTGGCTCCCTGATCTACCGATCCTCCGGGTGGTTTACGCGCGCCGCACCTTCTCGGCGCGATCTTCGTTCCTCTCGGAATCGCGCGGAAAACGGGAGACCCAGTGCTGTGCTTCGATGCCGGCGATCGCGAGTTGCGATGCGACGCGCGACGCGGAGCGGGCCAGGATGACGGTTCAACGGCTGGCTAACTCGAGCGTTCTCGGCTCGGCTCGGCACCGCTCGGCTCGGCTCGAGTCGGATTCGATTCGATTCGCTCGAGGCCCAAACCACCTTGCGCCCGCGACGCCATCCTGCGCGACCTTCTTCCGTCCTTAACGTGGTTGTAATCACTCGTTAAGGAATCCCCACCCCGACGATGACCTCCCTGAGATAACAGGGACGCGGTTAAGAACTTCTTTCTTGGATTTTCCAGGAATCAAATTCCTGGAAACTCTCCGCCTTTCCGCAGAGT
>CM052146.1:18766232-18781257 GCA_028454255.1 Halictus ligatus
ACCAACAATTTTTAACAGTTGCTTTTCTTTTGTTTATTAGAAATTACTCGATAAACCCTTGGCTACTTTTAAATTGATACCATTGGGAGTATTTTTAAAGAAACATGGGTACAAGCAGCTGATGTCTCAAGACTTTCCGAAAGAAAACGAAATAGAGGAATCTATGGATGTAGAGGAGACCGAAGAAATGGACGACACGTGAAACTTGTGTTATTGCGATAAAATAAAAATGATGCGAATTTGTATATACATACATAGACTCTGTATATCGTGTATAAAAACTAATTTCTCACCCTGTAATCTAGCTCTGTGAAGAACACTTCGTTCTTTTTTTTTCTGGAAACAATCGAATAATGTCATAAGTCGTCCGGATTTTCTATAAAAAAATTTTTTGTAATGGTTCTTCCATCGTAATTTCTTTGCTCTTATCGAAATTCGTGTACCCATAATGTCAATACCGGCGTATTTCACTATACTTTGGATAATCGGACTATTATGGGTGAGCAGTGCAACGATTGCACAAAGTTGTTCCAATTGTCTCGAGCCTTTTCTAAGGTTAATTTAAATTGTCTTACCATTCTACGTGCAGACCATATACTATTGGTGGTCGGAAACTTTGAAAAGCGATGACCGTAAAGCTATATCTAAACTAAAGTCCGACAAAAAGGGCAGGGTGGCACCTATCGATTTTTCGGATCTATCTGAAAATGAAGAGAATAGGAGTCGCAAGATGGAAAAACTGAAACACGAGGTACATTTTCATGTCATGTCTTCGTAATACGAAGTTTGCACGCGTAATAATTAACACTAGGTTTACGGGACCCGTCAAAATGACGAGTTCTAATATTTTTAATTTACGATTATTGAGATCGCGAAGATCCATCTACGTGGAATTACTCGACAAACGTATTTCCTTGGGTATATATTATTTTAAAAATGGCTGAAAACTTGGATGGACACATTCTTCTTATTTTTATAAGAAATACTCAGTTTTAATGCTCCGTAAACCTAGTGTTAAAACGAGCTCGTTTATGGAAATTCCGTGTACCCGTACATATAAATCTTGTTGCAGATTAAGACCCGTTGGCCGAGCAGAAATCGATAAATATGGACTGATGGAAGTATAAAAAAAAACCAATTTTCTCGTCGGTATCCTTAAATCTGTACCGCGGCGAGATAATAAAATGACTTTTCTTTAACCGTATCACCCTCGCATTTAATCATCGTTGTCCTTATTGCCGTGGGAAATCTAAATTTGAGAATCTGGCGGTAATTAGCCGATTAATTAGTCATTTATTGTTCTGCTGGTTACAAGATATACGACGATTACTACAGACAGGAGTTTAGTTCCATCGTAACAGACAATATTACACCAATTATACAGAAACATGGAAATCACTACGTAGACAAGGTGCTGGCATTTGCACACGATTACCGATACATGAACGCTATGGGCTATTCAACACGAAAACGAAACAACGGATCGAATCGGTGAATTTAACCATTGGGGGCCACGAGTCGTACAATTTGTTCGTTGATTTACGTCTGTCGTCGCGCGAAGCTAGATTTACCCGATAAATGTTTGAGTGTATACGTTCAGACAAGCAATAAGTTGCATTTTCATTACGAAAGAAGCATTCGAAAATCGATTTTGCTGTTCAATAATTGTCGTTCGAGAACCTGCGAAGATTTTTAAGTTTGACTCGACGGTCAACGGGGGAACGATTTCGTTTTATTCGCTTACTCGATAGAATATCTGCGTAAATATCTATGTATATGTATATGTATATATATATATGCGAAATGTCGCCTGCGCAAGAGCATATAAAATTCCCACTAAAAAAAATATATGTATAAACGAAACTATAGATAAGATTCAAATTTATTTGTACTATGTAATATCATGGTTAACAGAATAGATAAAATAATACTAGAAATTAAACATTGAATAACATATAAAATACCGTTTTCTTGGTCGTTAGAATTATATACACTCTTTACAAAGCACTAGTTAACATACTTTTAAACCTAAACGGATCGCCCGCGAATATTCGGAATAAAAAAAGAGAGAGAGAGAGAGAGATAGAGAAAAAATCATAGCATTCCAATTTTCGTTTCTCGACACTGTTTCGACTCTGTCCAAGACAACGCGATTACCACCGGTACTTTTCATTTGTACGTATATATTGTATTGTAGCATAATAGTTTCTTCGAGCAGTGACAGTCCAAACGAAACTGAGAACGCTTTGAACTCGATTCTTCTTTGGTTAAACGCAATTGTACTTTACGTATCTTTCGATGGTACGAGCTAAAGATTATTATTGCAGGGAAAAGAGAGAGAGAGAGAGAGACAGAGCGAACGAAAAGATAAAGATGACGTTGCTCTCGACGTTGGGTGTTTTCTAGCGGTGTTGTTGCGGGAAACTTAGGTCGACTTAGCCTATTCTATTATATCGACGCGTACCTAGACGATGCATTCTGAAAGACAAAGGTGTACGTAATGCGTATCGCAAAACAAAACGAAAAAAAAAAAGAAGAAAGGAGAAACGACGACGCGTCCTCCAAAAGTAATTCGGCGTAGGCAAGTACATACCCGGAGAAACAAGCGGTTTCCCTCTCTCCGTGCGAATCACGAGCTCGTTTTTTTTTCTCTCTACAGTGAGATCCGATCTTGACCGTTTGTTCGACAAGTACCACTTTCGCCGAAATATCACAATACACAAACGAGGTAAACAGTCTAGGATATATGGCAATCTCACAGCACACTAATTCAACAGAGATCTCGTATAAAAATAAATAAGGATTCCTTAAACGAAGTGTTCCGATAAAACTAAACTAAAAGTACGCGTACAAACTATATATTACATACGATGCTCGCTGGATTCTCGTGTCGCTGGGCAACTACGATTTAAAAAAAAAAAAAAAGAAAAACATTCTTATCGTCGGTGAACTCGACTAAAATGGAACGAAGCTTCCCGAGAAGAGCGAACGGTCAAAGGTGCTTCCTGTTCGGCTGTGTTAACGTCGCGGTAAACGCGGCAACAACGTTATCAACGATCGCGCACGAGCGATCCGTCTCGAAACGGACGTTCAACAAACAAAATCAACCTTTCAACCGAGAAGAAGCGCGCGTCATTCTTGCAAAATCGAGCGGGCTCGACGAGCAAACGGCAACACGCTCTTCCGTTCTAACGGAATTGGAATGTGATCGAATCGAATCGAACAGAGAGAGAGATTTGAGATTTTCCGTCGAGGCTTTCGGCTGTAAACCGTGTGTCCCGAAGGAAGAGATTTTTCCCAACGTTTCTCGTCAGCATCTCGCAGCCAACTGGGAAATCTCTTTCTTCGGGACACGGCTTACACCGGAAAGCCTCGACCGATACAACTGTATGACGCCGTGAAAGCCTCAAATCTCAGAACAGAGAACGTTTGAAAACAAAGGCGAGAATCGTCGATGTCGCGTTAGCGTTATTTAGCGATTATATTATCGTTAATTCCGGTGTCCTCCGACGAACCGAATACACCGAATACGTTAAGCCTACGATCGCGTTAGCAAACACATCGAGAGAAACAAGTCGCACCAAGCAACAACGCTCTACAGCCGACAATATAATACGTGGGAGTATAAAAAGTAGCTAAATACCGACGATCGTGTGTGTGTGTGTGTATGTGTGTATGTTTTTTTTGTTCTTATTACGAATAGATTATCGTTTCGCGCCGTACGCAAAACACGTACACAGGTTTATCCTTAGTAGACAGTCCGAGTTTGAGCATAAAGTTCCTCCAGCGACGCCATTTCCGGTATCGGGTCCCGCCAGTACGCGAAATTGCTGAACTCGTCAGCGGCGTCGACCCTCCACGCCGGGAACAAATGGTCGACTATGTAGCTCATGTTCGAGTACCTGGAAAAAGATAATGCGATACAGTCCTCCATCGTGATCTATAATTTCGTCGTCGCGCTGTCCGTCGAAGGTTCAATGAGAGAAACGATTCAGAAGGATCGAGAGAGAGAGAGAAAGAGTACGTCGAACTGTTTTTCTTCGTAGTAAACCAGGGGAACAAACGTCGGATAAGATACACAGACAGATTATATCGTACAATCGTGATGACGGTCGATGATGATCGTGGGTCTTGAGATGCGCACAATGGTATAGCTGTTAGAGAGTACGGGGCTATCGGTTTCCCTCTCCTCGGAAGATGAAGACAAAAAAAATATGTATAAGCACTTCGGGACAAAAAGATATCACGTCACATATTTTTCGTTACCATAAACTGAAGAAAATTAATATTTTAATGTGTCAACATTTCTGAACATGTCCGTATATGTATAATGTACTCATCCACAACATTTACAAACCTCAATATTTTGTAGAACCTCCTTTACATCTAACGAGTTCAATCATTCTGTTTGGTAACGATTTATACATTTTTGGCCAACATTCTCTCAAAATCCAGAATACATTGTTTTAGATCGTTAATATTTTGAAATTGTCTGCCATTTTGGTATACGGCTCTGGTAAGATGTCCCCAATAATTTCATCTTACTAATAATTTCATGAACTGTGTCATCTTGTAGTAATATGTACTTATTTCCAGCCATTCTTACAGCATATGTGTTTAATTGTTCATTTATCATTTCAATGAAGAAAATTAATATTTTAATGTGTCAACATTTCTGGACATGTCCATATATGTATAATGTACTCATCCACAACATTTACATCATCAGAATTCTAGGAACGAAGACGTAAATATTGTGGTCCGCAAATGGGACAAAACGATAGCAGAGATATATACACAGATATAAAACAATTAATTAATAAACATCAAACCTCAATATTTTGTAGAACCTCCTTTACATCTAACGAGTTCAATCATTCTGTTTGGTAACGATTTATAAATTTTTGGCTAATATTCTCTGACTCGTCCAGAATACATTGTTTTAGATCGTTAATATTTTGAAATTGTCTGCCATTTTGGTATACAGCTCTGGTAAGATCTAATGCACGAATACTCTTCGAAGAAAAGTATTTCTTTAATACTTTCGCCGTGTGGACTGCGGCATTATCTTGTTGTAATCTGTATCTATTTCCAGCAATTCTTACAGCATATGTGCTTAATTGTTCATTTATCATTTTAATATACGTTTATATTATGCATTTATATTATATTATGCACTTATATTATATTATATTTATATTATATACGCATTTCACTTAAGTTTGCACGTTTTTCGCGAGCAGTTAAACTTTGTGGACGCACAGAACTCTTCTTTCTTCCGCAATTTTCAGGATTTTTTAATAAGTTTATAATTACTTTTCGGCTCCTATTTACAACTTTTGATATTTTTGTAACTGAATATTGTTATTCCTTTAACTGCGATATTGTACGTATTTCACATTCATTGAATCTTTTTCCACGACCCATTTTTAACACTGTACTATGTTCTCTTTGTGAAACAAGCACAAATAAACGGCGTACACACCTTATCAATTAGGCTGCACAATGCAGCTTGTGCTATCATTTACGTTTTCGTTCCTACAATTCTGTCAACGTAAATGTTGTAAATAAAACACGCAGTACATTATACACATTGACGTGTCCAAAAATGTTGCAATATTAAAATATTAATTTTCTCGAGTTCATGGTATCGAACGAGAGAGAAAAGAAATACGTGATGTGCCATCTTTTCTGTCCCGGAGTGTAGCGTTCATGCGACAGGCGTTAATTTCGAAGATTTAGTTTCGAGATGATCTACCGAGCGGTAGTCGACGGAACGAGGGGAGAAAAAATGTGTGTCGTGCACTCGGTGGAAGATTCGTGCGATTCTCGCGAATCGTGTATCGAATTTGTTTTGGTGAGATCTACTGCCAGGAGAGAATCTTGAAGCGACGGCGATCGATCGATTCGATGCGTGGGCGATACTTGGGGGGCGGGTCGATGGCGACGTTATTAAGACCGTTGATGATGAGAGGAGTCCGGTGATCGTGTAAGTGACAAGAAGCGGCTGCAGGACGTAACAACAAGTGCTTACCCTATAAATCGTAAGAAGACAGTTGCGGACGTTCTTGCACAACCGAACACATCGTTACAACACAATGTGACTAATGACGTCGACTTGATACGGGACGAGTGTAAACTTTCGAGATGCCTCGCCTCGAGAAGGGCACGCCGTTGGACGAAGTTACCGTGTTTTCGGTTCAACGCGCTCTTGCTGCGTGTGTCGCAACGTATCGCTATGGAACGTGTCACGATACGTATACGGTATCGCACGCCTGTGCGACAGAAAGCACACGGAGGCTCCTCGAGAGCGACCCGTTAGAAAGCTAGTCGGAATCTATCGTGTGTCGGTGTCTCCACGCTACGTGGAAAATAGATTGTTCTATCTAACGGTTCCCGGAATGAGGTAGTTTAGTCGATTTCTACGGGACAGAGCTCCCGGACCAATGGCACGATTAATGGCTGCCTCGTGTGGACGTCGTTATCGCAACATGACTAAGTGGATCAACGTAATGACACAGTTACGGTTGTGCCGCCATCAGTAGCTGTTCCGTACGGGCAGCGGCGGGAACAACTCATTGACGATATTGCACTGACACGCGTAGCTGGAAACACAGAAATATCCGTCCTATAAATACATCGTTCTCCCCGAAAAGAATCACCGTCATAGACGCGCATAGTCTTCCCCCTCCGATTACTAAACTCCTTCGTTTCCAAAGTATCGGTTCGACGCAAGAGAACGGCCGCGCCCGGCACTGTTCATCTAGAAATGCGCCGACAGATGCGTTACAGATGGTGAAACTAATGCGACGACATGCGGTAATATCGTGTGGAGAGCGTTCAAATATCATGCTACCGAAGAGAACCGACGTAGCAAGCGCGTATTGTTTCACAGCTAAATGCCAGATCAGAGTTTAATCGAGACCAGGTGTAAAGAACGTTGACAAACACGGAGAAAAAAAGCATAGAAAATTACTCACGAGGATTGGAATGTCTGCGTTAGCTCGTGCTTCAATTCACCTCTGTGGTTTATAGTGAATATTCGCACAGTAGGAATTCCAACAGCCCGGTACGCCCACACGTCCTGCAAGACGAACGGGAATGAGCGAAACGATAAGCAACGATCAGGATTATCGTCGATCCTGTTCGCTGATCACGGAAAAAAATAATAGTTACGTTGATTCGATTCCCGTAACCGGCGTAGAACGGTTTCGAGCCCTCCGGGAACAACGCTTGAATATCGCTCAGGCAGGATATCTTGAATTCTTCGGGTTTCTTCTCGATCACCTCGCGATGGAATGCTGAAATCAAGCTCGTCGGATTGAGCAGCAACGGGCCCTCGGGCAACGACAGATCGCCCTGCTTGATGCTCTTCAGGTACTCCCTGGTGACCCTGGCCTGTCCGATCGCCCTCGCCGAGAGGTAGAGCAGCTTGTACCCGTTGTTCTTAATTTTCGTGAACAATTGAGCGACTCCCGACTGGGCCCAGTCCTTGCCAACGATCGGCAAGATGTGCCCCAAGACGTCCGACTTCGTGATAGTCCCGTCGATGTCGGAGATGACGATCTTGTCGTCCCACCTCCATTTGTAGATGTGACACTTGCAACGGGTCGTCCCTTGGTAAGCCGTGGTCACGCTGAAAACCACTTCGTTCGCCCCGTCCTTCAAATTGAGACTCGCCTGCAAAGCAAGAACACGTTCGGAATGATAGATCATCGGATTTCGGTGTGTCGGTATCGTATTAAATGGCGGCAACAACGAAAGGTGTACATACTATTTGGGCGGACGATAGTCTCAAAGTTTTACGATACTTTTCGGTGGATTCGTAGTAAGGTCTTCGTTCCTTCGGTATTTTAACGCCCTGGGATTTATTCTGATTGCTGTCGGAGTCCTCGCTGCCGCTGTAACCTTCGCCCTCCCTTTCCCGGTTCTTCTCGGCTTCCACGAAACCGGTCGCCGCTTTGTCGCACTCCTTTTCTATCTCGATCGCGGGCCTATCGCGGTTTCCCATCTCCTCCGCGTTCTGATCGGCATCTCTGGTCGCTGTTTCCTCGCTCGGCGTGCTTCCCTTCGATTCGATCAATTGCTCCGGCGATTGCAGATTGGCTGTTCCTCCGTCGACTGTAATATTTGCGGCGAGGCATGTCGTTAGGCGTCGCGTATAGTTCGCATTAAAAATCACTGTCCAACACCAAAATTGTTTTGCAATACCTGTTGGCTGATTCTTATACAATTTGTCATTCTGAAACCAAATCCGAAAGCAGAGAAATATTGGTTTTTGTAAAAATGCTTGATATTGAGTCAAGAGATAGAGAGGACTGTCCTCTACGTATCCATATAACCAATTATATTTTTATGTACTTCCTAATAGTTGTAAATGGTTGTTGAAGTTTGAAAGTGTGCCGACGAGGGTACTTTGTACGCTCTATTTCTGTATTTATGTGAAAAATCCTTTATCTAGCAGGAAATTACTATAGAGGAATGCATTCTACAGACATTTCTGGTAAAGAAACCATTCAGGAAAAGTATTTGGTTCTCTTAGTATACCAGAAGATTAAGAAAATAGTGATTGACAGCGTTCGCGCCAGACGGCCTATGTGTAGTCGACGTTGGTACCACTCAAGTATGGCTTATAATATCGTATAACATGAAGAAAAATATGTAGAAGGGAAATATTCTAGGTCGGAAGAAATGTTTCGTTTTACAGTTAAAATGGCTTCGAGTGCAAAGGGTTAAATGTTTTATGTGGAAACCGCATCAGTTTCGTATGAATGAAATGAAAATATTCTAAGACGGAAGCAAAATTTAGTTTTAAAATGAAAATAGTCCGGAGTGCAACGGGTTAACCCTTAGCACTCAATGGTGACTGTAAGGCACCACTAAAAATTGCTGTATCATTATTCAAAATATTTTTTACATTATTACATTTGTTTGTATTAGGTCTACCGGAAAGTTCTGTCCGTTTTTGAATTGACAGAAAATAACACAATTTTCATACATTTAATAATACTTATTGTAGAATTTACTTTCCATCGTTTTAGGAGAGTGCACGTGTGTAAATGCAATGATAAAGAGAGATAGTCATATATGTCTCAAATCAACATCTGCATACGGATTGAAACTTGAAGTGATACTATAGGACAGAACTTTCCGATAGACCTAATATTCAACACTAGGTTTACGGAGCACTAAAAGTGACTATTTTCATTACTTTATAAAAATAACATGAATGTATCTATCAAAATTTGTAGCCACTTTTTTGTCTTTGCTTACTATGCTTAATTACATACATTTTTTTTGTCTTTTTTGGTGCCAATCATTGCACAAAATTATAAAAATACAAGTTATATTCACATTTCACTGTGGGAATGCTTAATAAAGAAAATTAACTGCAGCAAAGTGGTGACTAGAAAATTTTATTTTCAGTAATTGTTGTCTCATCTCTATAATTGTATTAGCAATGGACATTCGAGATTCTTCCGATTAAAATAAGTCCAAACACGATGTAAATGGGACTATTTATATTTAAGTACATAATTAAGACATAGATTGCTCCATATTAAATCGATAAAATGTCGCGGAAGTGTATAAATCAGCCAGACTGTTTTTGTTATATTTATGACGAAATTATTTTAAAATCAAAACAAGGAATACAATTCCAGCATTAATCTTTAGAAACGTTACAAAGGGAAAGACTCATATGCGATGCTTGCTGATTACTGTTGGACACTTATTATTGAAAAACGGGATACCAGGAACAAGCATCAAGCAAGGCGGAAACAAACAGAAAGACAAAAAAATGTATGTAATTAAGCGTAGGAAGCTAAGACGTACTTAAGTGGTACCAACGTCGACTACGAATAGCGACGGCCCTGGCGAGTTGTGAAAAGGCTACAATGGCCGTCTGGCGCGAACACGTCGCGCACAAGCTATCAATAAATATTTTCTTAACCTTCTCGTATACTAAGGGAACCAAATACTTTTTATGAATGGTTCCTTTACCAGAAATGTCTGTAGAATGTATTCCTCTATAGTAAATTCCTGCTAGATAAAGAATTTTTCGCATAAATACAAAAATAGAGCATATAAAGTACCCGCGTCGGCACACTTTCAAACTTCAACAACCATTTACAACTATTAGGAAGTACATAAAAATATAATTGGCTATATGGATACGTAGAGGAGCGTCCCCTCTATCTCTTGACTCAAACTTGAACTTTCTCGCCTGTGTAGTTTTTGTGCAACACGTTATTTTTCATCAAAATCATGCATTTTTACAAAAATCAATATTTATCGAAAACGTTGCGCGATAGAGCAATTCTGCTTTCGAATTTGATTTTAGAATGACAAAACTCGAAAAAAGTGTTATTTTGTTGGACAGCGAAATCGTGATAAAGGCGTGTTACCTTGACTGAGCTCTTGGGGCTTTTTCGAGGGTTGCGTGGAACGCCTCCACGAGAACCAGGAACTGTAACCGCTGCGACTTTCGGGCTTGCCATTGTTCTCTTGCTTCTTCTCTTCGTGCATCGGCAGGGACATGCATTGGGCATACAGATTTTCTATTGTGGTCTGGGGCAAGTGTCTTTGGAAAGCGGCGTACGTTATCACGATCGGGCAAGCGGTGGTCCAATTGTAAAACTTTCCGTTAATCTTAACGACCAGATTCGGATTTTCGTACAATTTCGGATCGGTGCATATGTCCTCGAAATGGAGCAAGTTCTGGTGGAAAGTTTCCTTGGAGGGACCGTTCTCGGAGTCCAAACCGCCGCACAACGACAAGCTGACGTCCATGCTGTTGTCGAATATCGTATGCTTCGGTTCCTCGAAATCGCTGTCCAGCGATTTTGGCCCCCCGATCGCTCCGATTACGCTATTCGGGCTTTGTGGTAAACTCGGCCCGTTACCCGATTCGGTGTCTTCCTCGTCCACGGCTTTCCTGTCTGGAAACGACGTCACGATCGTAATAAGTTCTTCCTTACGCGTGTTAGCGATTTAACGTCGCATTCGAAATACTTCCGGGGCGAGTTGTTCGTACCTTTAACGGCTGTCGGGCCTCTGTGGGAAGAAGGGAAGTAGAGCGCCGCGACCTCGGGGTCTAGTTCGTCGGCGTTTATGTCGCTCAGATAAATTCCTTCGGATTCCGGATTGTGTCTCACGCGAGACGTCTTCTTCATGAAGGAGAACATTCCGCTGAGCATGGAGCGATGCGCCTCCGCTGTAACCAAACAAACGACTTAGCAAATCGAACAGGAACAGGTAGGGTGCAGGGTATACGTATGGATTAACTAACTGTTGTTCGGTTGATTAACCGCGTTCGTCGAGTTCAACGAGTTCCTGTGAGACGGGTGCGCCGTTTCCGGGGGTAGACTCGGCAGCTCGCCCCATCTCCAACTCTGCTGAAGACTTTTGTCCTCCCCTTCCGTGTTGTCTTGCGTGATCTTCCGCATTTCGAACTCCGTGTCGGACTGAACCGGGGAGCACGGCCTGGAATCCTGATTCCTGTTCACGTACGATCGCAATTAATGAAAGGGGAAGTCGTGGTTGCGAGAAAACCGCGGTGCTTGCACATACTTGGTGACCTCGGTGTCGCTGAAGAAATGGAAGTCCGTCTCCGGCCGAGTTTCGGACGGCTCTTGCATCGAGGCGGCGGGCTCGACAGGCGGCGTACTCTTCTTCTCGGTTTCTGGAACCGGGCTCGGCCCCTTCAACATCTTTCGTACAACGTGCATATCAATACGCAACCCTCCGAGAAGGACAACGTTACTCCCCCGCGCTCGAAACGATTCAACTACGACTAAGAGTGCAAAAAGGGTTCAACTTTATTCCATGGAACTCACCGGTTCGACGAGAGAGTCATCTTGAATGGTCACGTCGTTCTCGCTGACTTCGGTTTGGCTGCTGCTGCCGTTGCTGGCCTTCCTGTGGGATCCCTTCTTCCTCATGATGCTCTTCCTTTTCCGCTTCCTTTTCGTCGAATTGTTATTCTTATTCTCCTCGACCGTCTCGTCCTTCGAATTCTTCTTGCTCAACGACGAGTTCGACTCGTCGCTGGACTTCTCCTTCGCGCTGCTCTGCACGTCGTCCGTGATCGGCCTAAAGTCGTTTTTCACTACGCTAATCTTGCGGATCCTGTCCGAGGAGGTCACAGCCACGAAAGACTTGGGAGTGGACGTGGTGGCTGGACGAGTCTCGTCCTCGTTGATACCCTCCATGTCGAAGATCTCTTCGACGTTCTTCAGAGGCTCTTGCTTCTCCTCCTCCTTCTCTTTCCAGTCGCTCAACAGGGCTATCTCGAACTTGTGCCTCTGTTCGACCGGCAACTCTGGGAAATTTTCCTTAAACAATCTGTCCTTGTCCTCGTTTCCCAGAGCGGAGTATTGTTCTCGGATCAACTGCTGCTTTTGAAAGGTGGATATATTGCCGAAGTGTTCCTTGAACATGTTGTCTCTTTCCTCCGCCGTCAAGGAAGCCGTTTCCAGCCACTTTTCTCTGCGCTCCGCCGGAAGATCTGAGAACTCTTCGATCAGAAACTGTTCCCGTCGGTCGGGAGGCAGAGCGGACATCTGTTCCCACTTCTCCTTCTCTATGGACAAGACCGATTCCAGCAAAATCTTGTCCCTCTGTTCTCGAGGCACGTCCGAGAGAACGTTGAATCTCGACGGTGGGAAACACGCGTCGTCCGGGATGGGGGAGCAGGCCAAGTGAGGCGGAATCTCTGTGTCAGTCGGAGACCCATCGGAGCCAACTTCCTCGACGAAGAAAGCCTCTCCGGAGTCTCCCAGCTTCATATGAATCTGCCTCGGCTCTCCGTTGATTTCTATGTCCACCTGCGAAAACGTCGACAACTGTTAATCACGTTCTCCGGTACTGGACCAAAGAGGAACGATGAGGAACAAAGAGGAAAACAACAGGCAGCAGAATTCAAAGCTCACCACTTTCTCCCTGGAGCGAAGCACCCCCAGCTTTCCGAAACGCACGTGAAACGGTGAGCAGGTGAACGATCCATCGGGCTGCTCGACGACGACGACGTCGATGGCACCGGTGAGCGTCGCCGCGTTGATCTCATTGTAAAAGTCTCGAAAATTACTGATAAACTTACCGATGTAGTTCATGCTGTACATCTTTGTACCGACTTCCGATCGAAATCGTTCTCGAGAGGTGCAACGCCGGACCGGATAGACTTGACGGTTGTTCAAACGAGCGGACCACCGCTTTTCAAACGGAATCGACGCACGGCGCGCGCGTGCCTTCCCAGAGACACGGCGAGACGAAAGACGCACGGTTCTCGGTTCCGGGATATTTACTTAACCATGTTGGAGAACCGAATCTCGACGGCGTCCAAGAGGCTCGCGAGACGCGACGATCGTCGAGGAGAGGCTGCGACAGGCAGAGACGATCGGCGGTGTCCGACGTCGGCTTCGGATACCGAATTTTCCTGGGCTTCCGAATCGAGCTGTGTCACCGACTCGGGACGGTCGCGAACTGTCAACGAATCGCCGGTGAACTATCTCGAAGGAACACCGAGCGTCGATTCGCGAAGCGACCGTTGCGTATCGGCGACGTGTGACGCGCTGGTCGACGGCCCACGAAGAAAGCGAACCCTCGGCGAGAGGATAATTTTGTCGTCGTTCGGATCGAAGGGAGAGCGTATCCTTTGTTCGTGGAAGGTTCGCTGAGAAATCCGATCGAGCACCAGCAGACGGTGGTCCGAGTTGACGTTAGAGCCGATCACGTGGCCCGTACCGACCAATCGCAGGCCCGGTGCGCGTCGCTCGATAAGACGCGTGCCGTCACGTGACCCAGCCCGGTGTTTACCGCGCTCTTCGAAACGCAGCGAACCTGCGAACCAAACGATTGAAAACGGTGAACGATGCGGAGAACGAACGTGAACTTTGGTTCCGGCTTTCGGATGACTCATCGGTCTGAGACAATGTTTTCTGGTGTATCGGCTCGTTATCGACGGTTTCGATACGTGTCGGCCGATACGCGTCGACACGAAAATGAAAGTCACCGCGCTACGCGCATCGACGCCACTGTGGGCCCGGATCGCAGAATTTGGGGACATTCGACCAAAAAGTCGACTGTTCGAAATTCAAAGCTAATCAATTTGTGTTGCTTTCTGAATGTCCACAGGCCTCGACAATGAAGAATTTAATGAAATTGAACACATATTTTAGCTTCTATGATCATTTAAAGTTGAACGTCTTGAAAGTAGCATATTTCACCAGGAAAAATTGCTTAAGTTCTTTGCGATGTCCTCATCGTCTCGTCCTATATTTTCTCTTAATTTTTTTGTTGCATGATATAGAGCATTCCTTTCCAATAAGAAACCATATATTTTTTTAGTACTAATTTATTAGTTAATATATTTAAAAAATAATGCTGAACGTTTTGAAAGTAACATATTTCACCAGGAAAAATTGCTTAAGTTCTTTGTGATGTCCTCATCGTCTGGTCCCATATTTTCTCTGAATTTTTGTTTTTGCATGATATAGAGCATTCCTTTCCAATAAGAAACCATATATATTTTTAATAATAACTAATAATAATATATTTAAAAAATAATGCTGAATGATACATGACAGATTTCAAACATTTTATATGTTTGTCAGAGGAGATCTTTTTTATCCCAAAAGATCCCAGCCTCTAACAAACAGGAATATGTTCGGTACAACTTCCTTTAAATAACCGTATAAAAATCTCGTCCTACCTCGTCCTACTTTAGAAGTTATAATTGTTTAAAGCTGACAATGTCGTGGAGACCGCGCGATCGCCGCGCGTTGGTCGTTGTGAAGCGCGAGATAACAAAAGAACTCTTAACACTGAAATCCGAACTGTAAACATCCGAAATGTTTATATTTATATTATGCCTTTTCCCAATGTCTAACTGCATCAGTCGGATCAGAACGATACAAGAGAACACAGTGAGAGATTCGAAGCATTTTCTTGAAAACTGTATGCTGTTAACTAGTTTTCTTCGTTGTACTTTGTTCATAGTTTATGTTTTTATTTGTACCGTTTATGT
>CM052146.1:18781757-18799730 GCA_028454255.1 Halictus ligatus
GGAACACTAGTCAAAAGTGATCGCACGCGTCTCGCAACGTTACGCGAATAGAGCTTTCGATAATCGGCTGCTAAGGTGAATTCTCCGCTTCCGCCATAAAACTATAGATTCTGTTTGACTCTCTTCGCTGGTACCGACGTCCTCGCACACCCCTAGCTCGCCTAATCGCCTGGCGTCGAGCTCTCCGCGACAAGCCCGAGACGGGACCGCGTCCGTGCCCGCGAAGATCGATGAAAAGAGTTCGACAACCTGGCGACGCTTTCGGAAGACGCCTCTCTCTCTCGCTCGAGGCCAACGATATTTTATTGGGTCGATGCCACGGACGGCTCGGCGAAAAGCCCGTGAAAGCGTCGTTTGTTCAACCTCCGTTTTAGGTTCTCGCGAATTTCGTTTTCTCGGGTGTCGGCCAAGAGGAGCCGGCCATCTGTTCCGGTCCGTTGGGAACGAAAAACCCTTCGATCGGCTGCGCTCGAGGCGCGCTAGCGCCTAAGAGCGCAGCACCCGCTCTCGAACGAACCAACGGTCTTTTTCTTTTTCTTTTTCTTTTTTTTTTCGGCGAACGTAACTGGCCTCGTTCGGCGCGACAAGCGTGGCGCGCGTCATCCAGTTCTAAACGCGTCGGTGAAATCTATTCTCACGCGCGATTCGCGCGCGCGTTCCTCGCTGCCCGGACGCGCTCGGCGTCAACACTCTCGAGCCGACGGAGAGAGTAGCAGCCGATGGTTGCACGCACGAGGCACAGAAGCGCGCAGCAATCAAAACGGCAAGTGCGTTGAACAGCCACATCCGGCGATTTTTCTTTTTCAGCCAACACAATGTCCGTGGACAAGGAGGAATTGGTACAGCGCGCGAAGCTCGCCGAACAGGCGGAAAGGTACGATGATATGGCAGCCGCGATGAAGGCGGTCACCGAAACGGGAGTCGAGCTGTCGAACGAAGAGAGGAATCTGCTGTCCGTTGCGTACAAGAATGTCGTCGGCGCGAGACGTAGCTCGTGGCGAGTAATATCCTCCATCGAGCAAAAGACCGAGGGATCCGAGCGCAAACAGCAGATGGCCAAGGAGTACCGGGAAAAGGTTGAAAAGGAGCTACGCGAGATCTGTTACGACGTATTGGTAAGAACTATGATCCTCCTCCTCCTCCCCCCCCCCCCCCTGTTCCGATCTTCGCCCACACACACGACATTTACCCTCTAGATCAGTGATGAGCAACTCGCGGACTGCGCTGGGCCAAAAGTAGAAATCTAATACCATGCGCGGGCCGCAACGGAGAGAACATTAAATACTTTGTTGCGTCGCCGGTTCCAATTTCGGCCTGTGTATTCGCTACGGTCTCTTAATGTCTCTTTAATGAGCTTATTATTTTAAGAGCCTGGTACGCGCTTTGCACCGCGACTTGAACACCGAAGTTTAGTGGTAACACATTGTTGACCGGCAATTTTACGCAGGAGCTATCTAATGTCACCGGACATTATTTCGTAATTAAATGTAGAACTGAAACAGTCTGAATAAACTTCAGCATCCAGCATCATAACCGTTATCTTCATTTTCAGAGTCGCTCTCAATAATTACGGTTTTTCGTCGTTTTGTCGGTCTGATATTTGTATCTTCTGAATCAGAACTATGTTCTGGAAAACTATCATTTTCTGAATCGCTAACACAGACGTCACTTGGACAGTCAGACGAATTATCTTCACAGAATTCTTCTTCAAAAAGTTCGCAATGGGCCATCTCTAAAAATTTAATAAAACAACTTGATCTTACTTACAGTTTTATATATTTACAGTTTGAATTGCAAATTTAACGAAGACAAATGGTAAACAGTAAGCACAATTTGAAGGTACAATACTTCGTCAATTACATTAGGTTATCGAAAGACGTTGGCATCTCCTGACGCCAATAAACATTCTTCCACAATTTCTCCGTCGTAAAAGGGTTTCATCTTTTTTGCCAAAATTTGACTAACATGGTAACTCTGATGGATGCAGTACTCTCAAGTGAATTTCGCAGCTTTAAATTGAAACTTGCTTGTAATTGATCCACCATGTCTTTGCGTAACTGTTCTTGCAAATTACTAAATTTCAAAGAATGTTTACCATCATAGTGTCTCTTAACACTTTAACGACCTCACGTCTACGCAATGAAACGTCGCCAGGGGCCGGCAGTATTTTTGAAGAATTAATTTTAAAGAACTTGAACAAATTAATTTTAAAGAACAAATTTAATATTTCTCCTTTGTATGATAATTATTAAATCAATCATCCACATGTAATGGTATTTTACATGTCTTACACATAGAATAAGTAGGTTTTCTAATTTTCTTTGCATAGCAAACATGGCACGGTTGTTCCGGCTATCACACACATGTTGTGCGATCGGTCGTTAAAGTGTTAATATTATATGTTTTCAACACAGATATTTTCTCGCTGCATATCAAACAAACAGCACTGTCACTGATACAAGTAAAAAAGCAATCGTACGTCCAACCATCGATAAACAGCCGATCTGTTCATTTTCAATTTTACTTTCACCAGAATTCGAGCTCATGGCAAAATATGAAAATACTCGAGCGAAGACTGTCGAACACTAGAAAACATAACCGAGAAGCAACAACAATGTATCGCGAATTGTGGACGAAGGCCTGCGGGTCGCAGTCAGTATGCTACTGGGCCAAACGTGGCCCGCGGGCCGCATGTTGCTCACCGCTGCTCCAGATCAGTTTCCATTTCAGACGTCGAATCTCTCCCGCTGTCTAGCCCGAGCGATCGCGCGTCACAGGTCGATCAGAATGATCCGAACGATTCCACTGATCGTTTCAACGGAAAAGTTTAGCGCACAGAGCGTGACACGGTCGCCGGAGAGAGAGAGAGAGAGCTTATTAATAAACTTAAACGACCGATTCATGCCGGCTTCCCTTTCAAAGGACCGCTGCCAACGCTGTTCAAGACGCGCGGTAGTGTTCGAAGCACGGTTTTTCATGTCTCTTGAAGGTCATTAACCTCCGCTTGGCACACATGGCAAGGTGTGCCGCCCCATTTTGTCGACACGCAAAACCAAGCAGTCTTTCAACTCGTTCTCGGCCCCCGACGTGTTTTAACCCTTTGCACTCGAAGCTATTTGAACTCCGAAACGAAACATTTCTTCCGACCTAGAATACTTCCCCTCCATATACAGGGTGCTGCCGAATAAAATGTACAAGCGGGCACGAGGGCGATACCTAATGAGAAAATAAGGGAAAAATATAGAATGGAATTTTTTCAGCCGAAGCTTTGTTTTCGAGAAAATCCAGTTTGAAAACGCAGCGAACACGCATACTATTCGATATTCGTCGTCTGACGTGTATGATCATGACCACAGCCAATTGTGCTTTGCTATATTATAGCAAAGCACACGAACCTAACGGATCTTTAAATTCGATTTTCTCGAAAACGAGGCGTCAAATGAAAAAATATTATTTCTTTGTTCCGGTTTGTATTTACATGTAGAATCACCCCCTGTCCGCTTGTACACGTTATTCGGCCGCACCCTATATATATATTTTTCATGCTATACATACGAAAATGGTGCAGTTTACTCGAACAATACTGAAGTTTTTAGTAATTTATCGAATACAAACAAATTTAATAACGTATAAAATATTTTGAATAATTACACGGCAATTTTTAGTGGCGCCTTACAGTCGCCGTTCGAGTGCTAAGGGTTAACACGTTCCACAGTGACGATATAGCAAACGGATCGAGGCCTTTTTAACACGTTGACTGCCGTGTCATCCACACGTGGATGTCGGAAATATTTTCCCAATTATTTAAAATGAATTTTGATGTCAATATATTCTACCAAATTTGATCAGGACCAGTAAAATGTAAGAAAGTTGGAGACTCAATAGTATCATATATTTAATTCTTTTCAATTTTTATTTCATTAGATAACTCGCTTCGATTATGGAATTTCTGAGGTTTCTAGCTTGCCAGTCAAAGTGTTCATAACAACAAGAAACTCATTACTCAATTCAGTATTCGGTTTTTCTAAAGTTTTAAATAAGAATTTCAGGGAACTCAAGAATTTATGTGTTATAAAACAAATGAGATTCATAAGAATTTTCCTAGATTTAAATGTCTCGAGAAATGAGAAATAATCAATTATAAAATTCATCGAGAGGGAACACTAAATACAAGTGGGTACAATAATGGAGAATACAGAAATAACACAAGAAGAATACAATAATAATACAAGTGAATACAATAACAACGTCCGTTAACGCTAAATATGCGGATTGCTGGCTTTTGATTGAACGCTGGCCCTGCGGATTTTATACGTTTGCCACTTTCACCCCGTGTTTGAAAGCTAATAGGGGAAAGTTGTTATTCTGAATCTTTTTCCCGGTGTTTGATCCGCAGTCTAGTAGTCGTCCTGCGAGGAGGCAGCAGGCAGGATTATTGCACGGTTCCCCCGGGTGTCGCCGGCATGTCTCGTCTTACCTGAATCGCGTACGCGTACCCGAAGAGCTGGAAGGCAGAGCGGAGATCGGCCTCCGGCTTGAATTTCACGCGGGTCAATTACGAGAACGCTTTACCGGCTCGGCTTACGCGCGTCCATCCCTGCTCGCCTCTTTTCGTTCAGCGAAACGTGAACGCGAATCCTAAGTCGATCGCGCGCGCCACGAAACCTCTTCGGGAAGCGTTCTTCATTCGCTCGGAGGGACTATAGTGTTCGCCCGTCGATCCTGATCCCCGTGGCCGTGGTCTTCGGTTGCGTGGAGCAGCGCGCAGCGGTCCGAATCGACGAATTAGGAGGAAAAAATATTAAAATCCCATTATTTGTATATTTTTTTCATTCTAAATTACGTGAGACCGTAACGAAGTCGATAAGATTAACCCTTTGGACTCGGAGCTATTTTAACTCCTAGAAATCCTTAAATATTCTTCAACCTAGAATATTTCCCTTCTATATATTTTGTATCATGTTATTCATACGAGAACGGTGCCGTTTACTCGCACAATACTGAGATGATTAGTAATTTATTGAATGCAAACAAATTTAATAACGCACAAAATATTTTAACACTAGAACCACCGGACCAGTAAAAATGACTGGTTCCTAA
Organism: Halictus ligatus; assembly: GCA_028454255.1. Classification (NCBI taxonomy): domain Eukaryota; kingdom Metazoa; phylum Arthropoda; class Insecta; order Hymenoptera; family Halictidae; genus Halictus; species Halictus ligatus. The sequence goes on from CM052146.1 coordinate 18,786,858, forward strand.
GTTTTTCTGTTTAACTGTTACAAAGCAGTACACGTCAGTCGCATTTATTCCCCGGTAGTTCTAGTGTTAAATAACGTTATAGCAATTTTTAGTGACGCCTTACAGTGGCACAGTGGTCCGAATCGACGAATTAGGAGGAAAAAATACTAAAATCGTTTTTTCTGTTGGGCAGAATACCATCGTTTATATATTATTTCATTCTGAATTGAATGGGACCGTAATGAGGTCGTTGCGATCAATAGTTTTATGGTGATGCAATTTATGATTGAAGAATTTTTAAGTTACTGGGACAGATGATTATTTTTCAATTTGGTATTCTTCTGATGATCATTCGGTATTCTACTTGAGAATAAGTAGCGTGAAAAATTCTGTTTCACATGAAAAATTTTGACCTCCCGTACTTTCCAGCTCATTCTCTAATTAATTCATTTTTAAGTTACTCGGACAGATGATTATTTTTCAATTTAGTATTCTTGAGAATAAGTAGCATGAAAAACTCTGTTTCACATGAAAAATTTTGACCTCCCGTACTTTCCAGCTCATTCTCTAAATAATTTACGAGCGTATGACGACTCTTGGTCATAGTCGATTGCATAAGGCCTAATTCCTTCAGGCGAATAACCATGTCCCGCCGAGTTATAGCGCGCATTCTACAAAAAAATTATTTCTCAGAAAATGTCAACTAAAGGCGAAAAGCTATTGAATTTATATCGAGCACAGGAGTGCTACTCTTGCTTAAAAATAGTTTGAATTAGTAACATTTAGTAACTTGTGTATCAAGGACCATGTGTATCAAGATGTCCCGAAGTAGAAATAATAATACGAGTCACTAAATTGAAATAAATTTGCAGTTTTATATTTACCTTCAACTGTGGAATTCATATTATTATGAATATGAAAGGAGGATTTTCACGTACACTATTTCGCGACAGTAGCGATCGAATAGCATAAAACAATTATGCGACGCGATACTTGCGTTCGTCGTTTGTTTCATTGTCAATGAGACTAATGCCAGAAGTCACTTGGCGTCTCTGTGGGATGTACAGTACATGAAAAATTCTTTAAAGAAAATCTTTCTTTAATTTTGAACTTTTTGCCTCCTAATTCATCGATTAGGACCACTGTGCAACGGTTCGAATGGCCGGAAATAGACGGGAAGCGGAAGAGGAAACGACACGCCTGCGTCGAGCAACCACGCTTGGAAATATATTGTGACGCGTTTCTTTCTTTTCTTTTTTTAAATTGAAAGCTTAATTGAAACTCCCCATAGGGGTTTATAAAGCTATACATTAGTAATATATCTACATCTTACTGTTAAGCATTAATAAAGTACTAACCGTAGAAATCTTTAAATTACATTGCTTGAAAGAATTGAAACGAAAATAACATGCCTGAATATTCGGTTCACAAAGTAACGATCTGATATTTAAGGGTGGAAACAATTCGAGCTTCCTTGATTTTTTCATGAGATCAACTCTTTGCGATTCTAACAAGGTACATTGCGATACGGTTGAGATCTTGAACCTCGTTACCGCAGTTACATTTGGGATCATCCATTATGTGTAGTCGTGAAAGAGATACTGCAAGATGATAGCGATCTGCTCTACAACGATCGAACGTGACAATAAATTGCCGTGATAAACCTCCACCCGAAAACTGTGACGCGTTTCGTTCCCGCGAGAGTAGCCTAAACATCGAACGCGCTGCCATCGTAGATTGCCGACTGTGTTTCAACTATTCTAAACCGTTGCTGATTGCGTCGTTGATGTTTTAGGAACTCCTCGATAAGTACCTGATCCCCAAGGCTAGCAATGCCGAGAGCAAAGTATTCTACCTCAAGATGAAGGGCGACTACTACAGGTATCTCGCAGAAGTCGCCACTGGAGAAACCAGACACGGTATGCATCCTACGAATTCTTTTCAATGGACGATCGATTTAACGCGTGCTCGCTACACGTTATACTTTTCACTTGAACGAAAAAAAAAAAGAAAAAAGAGAAACATATTCGTCTCACCGGTTAGTCCAAGTCCAAACACGTAGCACACGATGTTTTTCGCGGAATCGATAACTTTTCTGCGACGTTGTGATTCATGTTTTCGTACGCTGTAGCGAGCACCGTATTTCCAACATTCGACTAATCGAGTTTTTCGAAGTGGAATCGACGTCTCTGCGACGTTGTGTTTCATATTTTTTGGTACGCTGCACGGTGGGCAATTTGGACAAGATCGGATTCAAAATCAAGGAACTTTCTATAGGAATGACGTAGAGCGATGAAATTTGTTTTAACCCCTTGCACTACTTTCACGAGTCTGACTCGTGATCAAGATTCTAAACGGAGCCCTAATAAATATGTATGTTATTAGTTTCCTTTGAACCGAAATACAATTCTATTTTGACATTCTTAATGTACAACTATTGAAGAACATATAGGCATACGATAGACATAAATTTTCTCCTTTCCTTAGGAAATTACGAATTACAAAAAAGTTCTGATCACTGAAAACGTAAAATACATCGTAGTGAAAGGGGTTGAATTAAAGCTGAAACTTTGTAGAATGTGAGAGAAATAGGGAGACGAACGAATATTGTGGTACGAACGTTTTTAACCTTGAGAAAATTCGTTGAACGTGCAGAAATTCAAGAAAATTTTGCTTTTTCCAATACCACGCGGGGAAACAAATTTCTTTTCACATGCTATACATCATTTCCCATAGCTTTTTCACGCTGATTTCAAATCTGATCTCAAAATTTGTCTACGACCTCAGGATTTTGCAAGAAATAGATTTTTGTGACAAAAACTAATGAAATCATTTTTTCGTTGAAATGATCGGACTAATAAATAAAATAAATAGAATAATAAATAAGTAATATATTTTTCCTGTAATCTACAAAGATTCAGCTTTAATTTAAAAGAAATTACATCGCTCTACCTCATTCCTACCAAAAGTTCTGTGATTTTCCGACTTTGTCCAAATCGCCAGCTGTGCGATGTAGCGAGCACCACGTGCACATTTCCAAAATTCGGCTAATCCGAGTTTTCGAAGGGACGCGTTTATACCTGCGCCGGGGAATGTTGCACGAGGTTGGTCCTTCTTCTTTCTCGGAAGGCAAAGGTGCGTACTTTTGTCGTACCTGCTGCGGCCCGTGAAAGAAGAAGAAGAACCGCAGCTGCGACGGCAGATGTTCGGCCCCCGAATCGTGTCGGTCGCATTGTTGGATTTAGACGGTTTTGGAAAATTCCGTGACGCTCGTTTACGCCCGGCTACCTGCAGCTTCCGCCTCGGGTGTTAACGGTGTCACGGGAGTTCGAGCGAACGTTTTTCCGAAAAGGAATCCCGGCCCCGGGAATCCCGAACGTGACCTTCGCGTCGCTCGGAAGGATTTTCGTGTCGTTTTGCTAGTCTAGCCGACGATCAGAGACAAATTTGATAATCGGAATTTTCCACGTGATGTGCACGCGTACGCAGCCGTGGTAGACGACAGCCAGAAGGCATACCAGGATGCGTTTGAAATCAGCAAGTCAAAGATGCAGCCTACTCATCCGATCAGGCTAGGTCTCGCCCTCAACTTCTCCGTTTTCTATTACGAGATCCTCAACTCACCAGACAAGGCCTGTCAGCTGGCAAAACAGGTACAATTTAATGGCGATTGATGTCGAGAGGATGCAAAAGGATACACGGTGGTGGCGGTGATGGTAATGATCAGGATGAGGATGATGATGATGATGATGATGGTGATGGTGGTGGTATAGCGCTGCAGTGGAGGCAAAAATTTAGTGCTGGAGAAACGCTTGTTTTTCACAGAGATATTCCAGCAGAGCGCAGCTGTTTCTTCTTCTTCCAGATAACGGATCGACGCCTCCTTACGACGAACAATGTGGCGCTGGGTTAATTTGTATTATCCGTTTGCTTTGCAGCGGTTGTCGAGGACTCGCAGAAGGCGTACCAAGAAGCTTTCGACATAGCAAAGTCGAAAATGCAGCCGACGCACCCAATCAGGCTCGGTCTTGCTCTGAATTTCTCCGTTTTTTACTATGAAATTATTAACTCTCCGGCCAGGGCTTGCCACCTGGCCAAACAGGTTAGAATTTGGTTGACCGCGCGAGGTTTTAACGTTTGAGTTTGTTCCGATAACCGAACCACACAATAACCGAGAACGATTTCTACGTGCAGACGACCGTTGCACCGGAGTCGCCTAACCCGTACCAAAGAACTATTAACATTTTGTTGCGTGGTGTGACTACTACGATGACCTGCCTCCACTGTATCTGTAATATATAGACTGAGGATTTTATGCATTTATGCGAAAAATAGTACCCATACGTGGGAATTGCCTGTCTTGCTTTTTGAAACGAATTTTTACGTTAATTCTATTCACGGTGCCGAATTTAATTGGTATCCGTGAGATGTAAGAAAGCTGGAGGACTACTCAATATCGTACATTCAATTTTGTTTCGATTTTTCTTTTGTTCAACCCTTTGCGCTCGAAGCTATTTTAACTCGAAATTTATATAGACATTATTATTTCCCTTTTATACATTTCTTGTCGTGTTATACATACGAAAACGTTGTTGCAATTTACTCGTACAATATCGAAGTGTTTAGTAATTTATTCAGTACGAACACATTTAACGCTAGGTTCACGGAGCACTAAAAATTACTATTTCACATTACTTTATAAAAATAACGTGAACGTATCGATCAAAGTTTGTAGCCACTTTTTAAAATAATGTATACCCAAAGAAATCAATTTGTTAAATAATTGCTCATGGACGCATTTTTAGAATCTCGGTATGAGCAATTTAAAAATATTAGAATCCGTCAAAATGACGGGTCCCGTGAATCTAGTGTTAATAATGTCAAAAATATTTTGAATAATGATACGGCAATTTTTAGTGGCGTCTTACAGTCGCCATTCGAGTGCCAAGGGTTAATAACTTACTAGAATAGAAGATATAGTTTATAGAGCGTTTTATAGAATTTTTGAGGTTTCTAGTTTGCCAGTTAAAGCGGTGAACTTGCTGAACAATTTAAGAACATCGGTTTCGTCTACACAAGATAATTAAAGGAAGAGAAACATTTCTAGTTGGCACACTCCAGTTTCTTGCAATTGACGTGGAAACTTTATAGTTCGCATAAAGATCCGCAGTCTAGTGATATATGTATGTATGTATGTATGACAGTCTCCTTTTGCATCGCTCCAGTTTCCGCGGCGTTGCAAATTTCTCTCTTCGCTTCTGTGCATGAGATTGATTATCGTCCCGGCGCACAGTGGTCCGGATCAGAAAATTTAGTGACATTTGAATAGAACTTCGCAAAAGTCTGCTCTTCAATTAAGAAAAAAAAAAGTCGAGAGAAAATATTAAATAGCTATTATTAAATAGTGGTGAAAAATGCTGTTCTTAAAACGCCCAAGTTCCAATGTTCGTTACAACGGTAATATCGATGAAAATGTACTATTTTTATCATTTTCGAGGTCCACGGACATTTAAGAAACAACATCGATACGAGAAAGTTTGTTTTTCGGCGAAATGTCACTTATTTTTCCGATCCGGACCGCCGTGCGGCGTTACTATGTCGACAAAGAGAGAGGGAGAGAGTAGGTGTGTATGCTAACGAGGTTTCGTTGAACCGTTGCAGGCGTTCGATGACGCGATCGCGGAGTTGGACACACTTAACGAAGACAGCTACAAAGATTCCACGCTCATCATGCAACTTCTCCGCGACAACCTCACCCTTTGGACCAGCGACACGCAGGGTGAGCCGGACGAACAACAGGAGGGTGGCGACAACTAACCTTCCTAAGCTTAAGTCCTTTCTAAACCTAATAAGAACATCCTATTCTCTATCGTCCCCCCGTCCCTCGAAGTGCTCACCAATCCATCCACCTGAGATCGATTTATCCATTTACCTGTCTCCTCTTTCGTCCCTCGCGTACCACCTCGTTTCCTCTTCTTCCTTACCCCCCGCCCCCCCCCCCCCGCCGATCCCCAACAAAACCTCTCTCCCCCGGCCTTCCATCCGACGACTTATGGTCCCGTCTCTCATTTTCCCTTCCTCTTCATTTTCCCGTGTCCTTCTCATCGATCGACCCTCCTCCCCCTTTCTCTCTTTTACTTGTCTACCTACTACCTGCCTGCCTACCTGTCCATCTTCCTATTTCCCTTCCTACCTTTCTTCCCGTCACAGTCGTGAGACCGGCATCGCCCCCGAGAATCCACCACCACCGCCCCGCCCCCCCTTCTCCCTTGATTTTCCTCCCCCTCGAATACCTCGAGAGTAACGTCTTTGTCCTAAAACGCGACCGCACACTGCTGCCGACGCCACCGCCACAGCTGTTACGCCCGGTGTTCGACACACATCTCGAACACGGAGGATGTCCCCCGCGTTTCTCGACCGTCTTCTCTCCTCGGTCGCCAATCGAGGAAGAGAGATGGAATGAAAGAGAGAGAGAGAGAGAGAGAGAGAGAGAGAGCGAGAGAGAGTGTGTGCTTGCGCGAGAGAGAACAGGAGAGCTAGAGAAAGCGTGTATACGTGTATGATGGGTGTGCGTGAAAAAGGGAGATAGAGAGAAAGAGAGGGAGATAGAAAGAGTGTTCACGAGCGTGTGCGAGAGGGAGAGAACGAGAATGCGTCCCAAAGGTGTCACACCGTTCTAGACGGTGGGGTCGCCTCTGTGTTGTTGATCCGCGTACGATGATCTTCGACGGAAGAAAACGGTCGAGTCGCGCGAGAGAATCGTCCGAGATCTCGAGCGCCAAAATTTCTCCGGAAAAGAAAAACCACAGTATATCGACTCGCGTTTGTACGGAAGAATAGGAAGAAGGAGCAAATTGTGGATGGAACGGAGGAACGGACAGGAAGAGAGCGTGCTATTGTTTCGCAAACTTTGTCTCGTCGTCGCGCGCGCGCGCGCGACCTTGTTCGGACACACGCGGTGCGAAAATTGTTCTAGAGCGAAAGCCGCCGCCGGCGGAGACCATTGTAACCCGAGAACGAACTCGAGATAGAACGTGAAAATCGAATGGTGTAGGCGTGGTTGTGTTGCGATGCCCGGCGTCGCCGCGCGTGCGTCGGTACACACGCGAGACACGGGATGCGAAGAATAGTAAACCCGCGAAGACACACCGCTCTGTCACTCCCAGAGATCTGCTCACTGTTTACCATCCGTGAAAACAAAAGAAAAATAAGAGAGCGCTGTCCGACGAACACACGCGGGTAGAGACCCTCCCGCGCCAAGCTGCTTCCTCTTCCAACCGTTCCCCTTTCGCCGCGAGCATCGTAAACTCGTAAAACGTAACGTCACGTGACGTAACTTAACGTTACGTGACGTAACGCGACGCATGTGTATTAAACCTGTACTCTGTTGTGTGCGTATACCGTCGACTGTCGGCTGTCGGGAAAGCCGCGCGACGACGAAGAGAGACGGCCTCGACGGTGACGCGCCTAACCGTGTGCCCACGCCGGCCGGGGTACGAGAAATTGAAGCGGCGACGAAAGATCGTTCAGAGAAAGTTTTTTTCCACCGCGTATAGACGTAGAACGGGCGTGTGCGGTGTGTGTATCGGTTCGACCCGCTGTCGAGGACGCGTGTCGGCGCAGGTTCTTTCGGGTGTGTCGCGCGGTTTCCTCGAGAACGAGAAACCAGAATGAGAAAACACGCGAATGCGAACGGGAGAGCAGGAGGGCCCCGTCTCGCAAGATGGCGCGAGCACGCTCGCTCTCGGACAGCGTTCTTCTTCACCCTGGGAAACTATTTCGCTGAAATGGAGAGACGAGAAAAGAAAAGAAAAAATACACAGACACACACACAGAGAGAGAGAGAGAGACACACACACACACACGCAGAGACGTTTAAGAAGAAACGAAGACAAAGGGAAAAAAAAGCACGCATGAAAACTAACTACATTATATCCAGTTGTCATTAAATTAAATTTCACATTGTCTAGCAAGTACGATATTATTATACGAAGGGAAGAACGTAGGAGGAGAAAGGAGAGTAAAAATACATTAAGTTATTAAGTTCCAAAAAAAAAAAGAAAAAAAAACAACAACAACAACAACGGTGGTGAATTACTTACTTTTTTTACATATACGATACTTTTTTCTCATTTCTTTGAATGCGCATAACCGCGTGCTCGCGCACACCGTTCTCCTCCGTTTATTCGCGACCGTATCGTTTCGTTTGCGTTGCGTCCGAAGAATTGGCGGGTTTTTCGCAGCGTTTTCGCCGCGCGATTTTTACGTTTCCCTTGCGCTTTGTCGAACACCGTTCCGGAAACCGTCGGCGCGCTCTCGGTTTTCTTTTATTACACGGACACGCGGTGGTGTAATCGTTGTGTCGAAGGTTGTGCGTCGTGGATTATCGCGATCGCGTGATATCACGGCCTGCTACACCGGAGGAGGTGAGTGGAACCCGTCTCTCGTGACTTCTCTTTGCATACTTTTCTGTCCTCCTCGCGTTACGGCCGTCCGTTTCCAATGCACGAACCATATATATATATACACCGAAGAGGAAAGGGAAACACCGCTTTTGCGTTCTTTCGAGCAACCGATAATCGTATATCACGCACGACGATCCTCGACGGAATTCTTCCTTGACCGTGCACGTCGTTTGCTCGGATCTCTTTCGTTTGCCTCGGCTTTCATCGGGACACATCGGTCGTTTCTGTCTTTCTTTCTTTCTTTCTTTCTATCGTTTCTCTGCTCGTCCCTTCCCGTCTATGTGTTTAACGCTAGATTCACGGGACCCGTCAAAATGACGGATTCTAGTACTTTTAAATCGCGAATATTGAGATTGTAAAAATGCATCCGTCAGCAATCGCTTAACCAATCGATTTCTTTGGGTACATGTCGTTTAGAAAAATGGCTACAAACTTCGATAGATACGTTCGTGTTATTTTAAACAGTAATGTGAAACAGTCATTTTCACCGCTCCGTAAACCTAGTGTTAAATCTCGCGCGCTCGCGATCATGCTCACGCTCTCGCGCACACCCACGCATAACGTCGAAAATATCAGAGGCAACCACGCGAAAGAAGAATTCAAAGAATTGTGTCTTTTCCGTTTGCGACGGTGGACGGTATGCGCGCGGGCGCGCGTATGGGTGTATGCGGCGCGCGTTCTCGTTCCCCGCGGCCATGATCGATCTCATGGGAATTGTCGATGAGCTTCGTTATTCGTTGTTTTCCATGATTTTTCATCGGTTGCACGTGATCGCCTGGCGGTCACGAATTTTTCGAACTCGTGGAGGAAACGACGCCGCTCGTTCAACGCCATTTTGCGTTCTCGTTTCAATGTAATCGTTGTGATATTATCGAAAGGAACTTCTTCCGGTTTCTCGGGGCTAAAGACGGATTGTAAAGAAACAAAGGAAAGAAGAGAAACCAAAAAAAAAAAGAAAAGAAAAACAGAAAATAATAAGAAAGGTTGTTCAGAGACGCGTAAAAGGTGGATCCAATTGCCTCGAAACCGAAACCTCGAGAGGGAGAGAGAGAGAGAGAGAGAAAAGAAAAAAGGGGAAAAATAAAGCAAAGGACGAGCGTAAAACCATTCTCGATAATGGAAATATATAAGAATCCGACGATAAATTAACATTCGACGTGTCCGAATGCAGCGGATACATTCGGTCCAGGGGCGGATTGATATGTATATATGTACGAACTAATTGCTTCTAATTATTTGAGGGCCGTGAAAAAAGTCATTTTTACGTTTTTACATATAAATTCTATTGTGAGAAACCTTAGCTTTCTCCGACTAAATAAAAAAAACTATTAAGACAGACGATTCCGATTGTTTTTATGTTTTACACGCACGCACACACCGGCATTACAAACATGCATATACACGCACGTAACATGCAAGAAAGCATACACGGTACACGCATGAGAGAAAAAACACAGAGGACAGAGGACACGCCAGTCGACTATTCTTCTTTTTCTACGAGATATACAAAATAAACGAATGATCAAACACATTTCTCTACGTTTTCATTTTGCTTTCTCGTTACTAATACTACTGCTACTACTACTGCTACTACTACTACTCTGTTCCGATCGTTGGTCAAGTAAATCGGCTCCGAGGTCCTTGGAGATCCACCACCGTCCGCCTCTGGTTCGGTTTCACGTATCATCCTTGTGTCGTTGTGCCTAGAACATCGATCGATCGATCCTCTGTCGCACAAAATTCTTCTAGCCCCGTGCGGCATTCTAAACGTTTAAGCATGTGTGTAACGTACGCGAAAGCTCTCGCGCGCCTACTTTTTCCACACAACAGACAGACAACAAAAACAAACAAACACACACGCACGCGCACACCGATACCTAAATGTGTACCGCAACAATACATACTGTACACGGCAAAAACGAAGTAACGATTATCGATATTAAAAACGTGTGTGTGTGGATAAACGTGTCCCGACGTACTATACGTTCGATGTGTCCATGTTTTTCTGTCGTATCGCGAACGAAAAAGAAAAAAGAACAGCCAACCAGCGAATGACGATGTTGATGATAACGATGACGACGATGAGAACGAGTCGCGCGGGACTTCGGAGCGAACAGATCGTCGCCCCGAGGGGCGGTAGTCTTAAAACGATCGGACGCCTCGGACGCCGATTGTCCGACGCAAGAGAGACCAAACGAGCGAGAATGAAAGGACGAAGGGCTGCGAGAACGGATCCTCCAGAGAGAGAGGATCCGCGTAGGGATGGGCCGGCTGAGCGGGACCGGGTACCTTTCGCGCGTGCAGAGTCCTCCCCTGGGCGGAGAACCGTTATGGTCGTAGTTTCGTCGACAAACACCGCACTCGGCTCGACTAAACTAGACCCACCCCCCAGACTCCGGTTCCAGTCTCCGAACGGTCTCGTTTTCGCGCAGCAGGTCCAAAACGATGTATTTATACGATCCCATCGTTTCTGAACCAATTATTATTCATTAACCGCCCTCCCTCCCCCGCGCTGACATTATCCCGCCCGTTTCGAATTCCAACGCTAGATCATCTGACGCGCGAGCGAGACGTTACGCGATACCGGTTCAAATACGAACAATATATTATATATATATATATGCAAATATATCGAAGTTCAATCCTTGCCGCGGCTCGCTCGCGTTCGAATCTTCCTGCGTCACTGTCCCGCTTGTTCTTTTCGTTTTGAACACTTTCGGTACCGTTTTCGTCGTAACGAACTGTCTCATAATTTACGCAGCGAATCTTGAAACATCGTCCGTTCATTCCAATTGCAATGTGTTACTCGGTTCATCGCGCGTCTCTCTCTCTCTCTCTCTCCCTTTCTCATATCTCTCTCTCTCTCTTTTTCTCTCTGGCCCTCACATCTCTCTTTCCATTACGAAGAAAAGAAGCTAGCCTCTGCATACCACTTCCACGTATCCATCTCATCCATCGAATCTCCCTAGTTTCCCCTTCCCATCTTCCGTTGTTCTATTTGTATTTATCATCAAACATCGTAATTGTAAATTATAATTATTATAAACGTTTACACGAAATAATAAATTCTGATAAAATGTCTGAAAAAAAAAGAGAAGGAGAAAAAAGAAATACATAGAGAAAAACAACTGTGGTGTGACCTCGCTTGCCTCGCTCGCCTCGCTTGTCGGGCCACAGAGAAGCGTCGATCGCGCGACATTTATCGCGGAATTCCCCGAACGTGAGAAGGTACCGGGTCCTGTGCGACGACAGCCGATCTTCGAGAAGTCGTCGGCGCCTCGACGCCCTTTCCCTCGTGACCGGCGTCTACGATTTTGCGATTGGAATTCGAGCCGCGAATCGTTTCGCGATACCAGCTTTCTCGCTGTCTCCAGAAGACCGGAAAACGACGACCGGGGAGCACGATCGTCGAATTCGCCGATCGATTTCGAATCGACGGCTCTCGGACCGCATTTAGGTTCGGGAGAACCGATCGAGAACGAGTGTCGCACAAGGGAACGAGTCGGAAGTAGTGTTCCTGATTTCTCAGCATTTTTCATTTCTCGAGAAATAAGGCTATATTCTGTTTGGAAACTGTCACCAAACTTTTATTTACCTATTTATTTATTTGTTGCTTTAAACCAAGTGGTTTATATAGCTAGTACAGTGTTATTACATTTGGCTTACACTAAATAGGTTTACATTGTATCTAAATTCTAACGGAACATTCTTCAAGGAAATTATAAATTATTTTCATAGAAGGAACTAATACAAAGAGGGAAACAGTACTTGCTTTTGAGGAGCTTTGTTTCCAATGTGTTACGTTCATTTTCATAGTCTGGGCATTGCCATATAACATGGATTTAGGTCTTACCAAACTTTTATAAAGTGAAACATTACGCTTTTGTTTTGAAATGACTTCTTAAGAAGCATAATGCGTCTAGTGTACAATTTCTAATTCTAACTGTTTTTCCAGTGATAGTTCCTCATTCTGAAAGTTTTTCACTATTTTCATAAGAATCACTGTTATATTTTCCAAAAAGTCTGCTTAGGATTCGTTTTGCCATTTTATACACATCTGCCCAGGATGTTAAATTATAGAATGTATCTGCTGAATCTTTTTGCAGATTCTGGATTGTGCGGATATTTTATAAGGGATGCAACAATCTTGTCTCTTCTTTTAGATACTTCTTCTGTAACAACAACAAGAAACTCGATTCAGTATTCAGTTTTTCGAAAGTTTTAAATAAGAATTTAAGAGAATTCAACCCTTAGCACTCGAGCGGCGACTCTGAGGCGTCATTAAAAATATTGATCACAGTATTAAATTTGTTCATACATCATAAAATGAAAAAAAATCATAATTCCAAAGGCCTACTGAAAAAGAAATATTCCAAGTCAGCAAAATGTTTGGTTTTCGAGTTGAAATAGCTTCGAGTGCAAAGGGTTA
>CM052146.1:18800230-18819950 GCA_028454255.1 Halictus ligatus
AAAATTTAAAGAATGTATTTGATTCGCTTGAATAGATTATGTCCATGTTGAAAATTGCATCGATATTGGTTAATTCGTTTACGAGTTATAAACGATTAAAAGTGCGATTTTAAGTCGAAAAATGTGAAAAATGGTAATTTTTCCACTTTGAATCGTTTATAACTCATAAACGAATTAACCAATATGGGTGAAATTTTCAGCATAGATATAATTTATTCGTGCGAATCAAATACATTCTTTAAATTTTCAATACAGGCTCAGATAAAAAAGCTGAAAAAACCAACTTTTACTGTTTCTTTTGCGATTCCGGACAATTCAAATTATTTTCAAAAATTTTTTACACCTCGTTTAATAAACTAATCCTTCTAACTTCTCAATAACATTCAAGTCATTTGATCTAATTTTTAAAAAGCTATGTTGCTTCGAATAGTGTAGACTCAGTTTTGCTCGTTAGTGTAGATATCGACATAAAGCGAATAAAAAGAAGGTGCGCCCCGTTCAACAAGAAAAATGTTGTTCGCGAGCGAGCAACGTTCGAAAAAAGTTCCGGGGACGCGGTGGTAACGACGAGCGCCGATCATTGGCTGACGAGCGTCCCACTAACACCATCTACAGACCTTTCCTAAATTTGATTGTCCGTCGAGTGGGGTGCGGAGAGGCAACCGATACCGAATGGTGGGGGCTGTGTGCAGAAGCACACATAAAGGTCACCTTCAGTTTTAGTCAGACACGGGACGTGGAAGCGGTGTCTGACGTCTCGCCGGATAACCGCGGGTTCTTCGTTCGCTTTGAAACTGAAAGGATCGTGCCCGCCCTTCGACCTCCATCGTAACCATAGTATCTTGACACGGTGAGTTCGTAAACCGTCCACGAATACCTAAACGTTCTCCCGAAAGACACTGACTCGCGCTCTGTCCATCCCCGTTACGCTGTGCTAATTGTCAGTGACAGTGTGACGTTACATCGCACGTACGTTTCGACGACGACTATTTCGGATCGCGCCGTTTGCGAAACTCCGTCGAAAACGTCCCGGTCGTGTCGCTTTTCTCGCGAATCACGCGAGAAGAGTCCTTGCTCTCCGTTTCGCGTAACGCGACCGCAACGAAGAAGAAAAAAAGGAATGTTCGTCGCACGCTCGGCGGTAATCCGAATGATCTATGCACTGTGTGCGATTCGCTGCTGTTGTCCCGATGTTTTGAAGCGCGGCTCAATTTGAGACCCTGCCAGATTCCATCGATTGTTCGCACGTACATGCGACTTTATTTTAAAATACGAACGACCGCTCCGAACAACAACTCCTCTGTTGCAATGCCTTTTGAGAATTAATAATCCTCCGCGCGAGCGATGGCTCGTCGCTCGACTCGCGATATCCAGTGTCGGTTCACGCTGTCGAGACGTTTTATTTTTAAGATTTGACATATTCGGTTCCCTATCGGCCCTCGCCGCCCGATTAACGACGGACACCGTTTGTGACAACGCGGGACCGTTATCGTTGGACATTCGATTTTCATATTGCTCGAATAACCTATGCCCTCCCCGCTGCAGGAACTATAGTTCGCGATCCACGTAAATCAGTTGCTACGTTCGTGTGTCAGCGACACGTATTTTGACGTCTGTCGTTTCTGTGACATTCAAATTTTAGCCTCAAAATCCGTTCCCACTTTCCCATTCGAAAATGTCTGGTTCGAGTGATAATTGTTCGTGTTCGTGCCCCAACGACAAAAATGATCAGGCGAAAACGGATACAGACAGCAACAAAGATTCCAATTTTGTCGTCTCGATACGAAGTAACCTGTCCACTGCAAAATTGTTTCTGTAGCGTCATTCAGTTTCATAAGTACACACCGAAACCTGTTCCACGGTCTTCCGCTTTAGGCGACGTAGAAGCTAGATCTATGGTCATGCCAGAACAAACGTTGCCGAAGGATAATAGGGATGTACAATCTATTGACTCGACTGAGAGATTAGATTTACCAGAAGAAATACACCAACAGAATTATAGATTGTCCGTTGTATTCCCAAAAGTGAGATAAATATGGAACGAATGTATTAGACACTTGTCGTTGTAGTAACAAATATCTCGATCAGATGTTTCCCGTACCTTTCATGGGATCTCCGCTGACCCTAGAAGACAAACGAATCGCCGAGCGTGCGATGAGATCCAGTAGTCATTACATACATATCGAACCCGAGGCAAATGACAAGTTACGAAATATAATGTAAATGCTTGGATGCTAAAGAAGGTTTATGTTGCAGGGAGATCTCCGATATCGTATTGACAAAATGGCTGAAGAAGCCGCGCAAAAGTTTATAAAACCTGGCAGCCATAAAGGCAAAGGTCTGGCTGTCTTTACCAGCGGAGGCGATTCACAAGGTAAAGAACTGAACGATTCAAAACTACGATCGTACGTAGTACATCTTATGTACGTTTCTGTATATCTTTATTGTAACGTATCTGCTTCCAGGAATGAATGCTGCGGTTCGAGCAGTTGTTAGAATGGGTATCTATCTAGGATGTAAAGTGTTTTTTATTAAGGAAGGCTACCAAGGCATGGTAGACGGAGGTAGCAATATCGTCGAAGCAACTTGGTCCTCCGTGTCTTGCATCATCCATAGAGTACGCACACGATTGTCCTCTTCTGCCTCTTGATTTTAAAACAACAAGTAGAACGTAATCGTTCGATATGTATTTCAGGGTGGCACGGTAATAGGTTCCGCAAGATGTATGGAATTTAAAGAACGCGCTGGTCGCAGGAAAGCTGCGAAGAATTTAGTCACTCGTGGCATCACTAATCTAGTTGTGATCGGTGGTGATGGTTCTCTTACCGGTGCAAATCTTTTCAAGGAGGAGTACGCTGATTTGCTGAAAGAACTGGCCGAGTCCGGTGAGATTTCTGCATTCGTGTATACGTTGACTTTATAACTAACGCTCCTTCTTGATCTTCAGGTGACATAACTAAGGAACAGGCAGACAAGTATCAGCACTTACATATTGTCGGTTTGGTCGGTTCTATTGATAACGATTTTTGCGGAACTGATATGACCATTGGTACGGACTCCGCTTTGCATCGTATTATCGAAAGCATCGATGCGATCGTTAGTACCGCGTACTCTCATCAAAGGACATTCATTATGGAAGTGATGGGTCGCCATTGTGGGTAAGCAAACGACACGAAATAATCTCTTACATATATATATATATCTCTCTCTCTTGATATTACATCATGAAAATCCTTAAAGAAAAACGATTTTTCAGCGATAAAGGAAAGTGTACTATTAATAGGGTAGATTCTAATAAATTTCGTTACTCTTAATTCTCTAGTATTGTTTACAAGTTTGATAAATTTTCGGATAGGTATCTGGCCATTGTGGGTGCTTTAGCTGCAGAAGCAGATTATGTTTTCTGCCCGGAATCACCACCGCCTGTTGACTGGCCTGATAAACTATGTAAAAAATTGGAGCAGGCATGTTGATTAGGAAATCCCAAGTTCTCTTACCATACTGTTGTCTTTCACTAACTAAATTTAACAAATACAGTAATTTATATATATATATATCTATATATATTTACCCTATATTTTTGGTTGCTTACTTCTGTTTCTGGTACCGCAAAGGAAAGCAGCATTACTTCCTCCTTTTTTATTTTGATTTTCTCTTACCGATTATGTTGGAAAGAATCGAATGGCCAAGTCTGAGATCGAGCTTTATCTCGGAGAATTTTCCATTTGGTAGACCGCAAACAATTTTGTAACGATTTAATGTGAACTAAAGATAATGAAACTAGAGCCTTTCAGGTATCTGTCGTTAGCCTCGAGTTTATCTTCAGAAGCATGCTATGCCTTCATACCTGAAGCACCGACGACAGGTGATTGGGTCGAAGAGGTTTGCAATGCTGTGCAACAGGCACGTTTCGAACAATCATGCTATCTTTAATCGAATATTTTCAAGTTTGATAAAACCTCTTTTACGGCCAGATTTGATTACACGACATTCAATTCATTATCTTTTCTTTCTTTTTTTTTTTGTTCTGTCGAAAGCGTGTGTCTGCTCCTTTGCTATTGTAGTTAGATTCGCCAGAAAAAGAAACGTACGCTAATATACGAACAGCTAAATTACATTGTCCTGTGTAAAAGTTGTTCGCGAATACATCGAGCACGAAAACTGTGATTCGAGATCTTTTGAAATATGCCATTAGTTTTATCCGTCTTACCTTTCATCCGTCGAAATTGAAAATTGTTGACTCCGTAATCTCTCCCTTTCATTTGATAATATTTTTAGTTAGCTTTTCTATCATACCATTACAGTTACCTGGCTCTAGTGGCAGCCATATGTTCTGAAGCTGACTTTGTATTCATCCCAGAGTGGCCACCTGAACAGGATTGGCCAAACAAGCTGTGCAAAAAGTTGTTGCAGGTTCGCAATTTATTTTTTTTTTTTTATTATTTTTTATACGGTTCAGTAAAACTAGCTGTACATACATATTCCACTGTTTCGCACAGTCAGACGCAAAGCAAAGATTTCTTTTGATAATTTATGCTTGATTCATTTAGCTAGGAGCGAGCGGTGAAGGTTGTCCCTCTTTAATTTTAATTCAGATTCTTTGTTTGTCCTTGGTAAGCTTGTTCGCATAATTGCACTTGGGTTCTTTTTTTACTTCATACCCTACACAAACTTAATTGTGCACAACATAGTCGTATAGCTTTAAGTCTAACAAATGGTAACAAGTTGTTTTATAACACGATTTAGTTAATATTAGCCACTCTACTGACACTGTTCTTTTGTTCAATAACTAGACAGCGGATCTTTGTGTAAAATGAGAATGATCTACCCGAATTACACCAAACTGGAGTGAAATAGAAATTTATTTTCTTTCTTAATGCGTTCAACAGATTGAAAATACTATAACAGTACTTCGAAATTCTTTTCATTTTTGTCATAAATGCATGAATATCCGCAGTCTATTAACACTAGCACGACCGGAGCAGTCAAAATGACTGGTTCCTAATTCTTTCTTTTACAATTACTGAAATTGTAAAAATGTTTTCGTCAGAAACTTTTTAATGAACCTCTTCATTGAAGCTCATATTACAATCAAAAAGTTGTATGAAGTCTGAATGGACATATTCTTGTCACTGTTACAAAGCAACATACGTCGGTCGCCTTTATTGCTCGGTCGTTCCAGTGTTGATAACACTTCACACTGACCATGAAATCTGAAAGTCATTTCTAACACAAATTACTCCTACGAATAGCTGTTCAGACTTCCGCGCAAGTACTGTGAATTGAAATGCTTATTTTTCAGGAACGTCTTACCGGTCAACGTCTGAATATTATTATTGTAGCCGAGGGGGCAGTTGATAGGAGCGGTCAACCGATTACCGCGGAAATAGTTCATAAAGTTGTCGTCGATAAGCTGCAACAAGATACCAGAATCACTGTCCTCGGCCATGTTCAAAGAGGTGGTAATCCATCGGCTTTCGATAGAGTTCTGGTCAGTGATTTTCCACGGTTGTTATATCCAAGCAATTGTTGATCGATCGATCGACAACACGTTCTAATGGCGACGTACTAACTTAATGCCGATAACGTAAAGGGTTGTCGAATGGGCGCAGAAGCTGTGATGGCCTTAATGGAAGCCACGCCGGAAACGGAAGCGTGCGTGGTCACGTTGGATGGAAATCAAGCTGTCCGATTACCGCTGATGGAATGCGTTCGTCGCACCAAGGCCGTGGCACAAGCCATGGCCGATAAAAATTGGGATTTAGCTGTTCAACTTCGTGGAAAGTAAGACAAAACAATCTTATAGCGGTAATATCAACTACCACGTGTACCCTGCAAGCTTCCATTCAAATTGATCTCATCTATTCGCAGGGGATTCGCTCGTAACTTGGAAACGTACAAGATGTTGACTCGCCTGAAAGCACCGGTCGATCATGATCCCAACAAGGTACGTTATCACAGCACACGTATTCCGAACGATTACCACGAACTTAAAACCTTTCGCCAAATTGAAATACTAGAAGGTTTTCCGTTCGATGATCACTGTCCAACACCAAAATTGTTTTGCAATACCTGTCGGCTGATTCTTATACACTTTGTCATTCTAACACCAAATCCGAAAGCAGAATATTGCTCTATCGGGCAACGTTTTCGAGAAATATTGGTTTTTGTAAAAATGCATGATTTTCATTAAAAAATGACGTGTTGCGCAAAAACTAAACACGCGAGAAAGTTCAAGTTTAAGTCAGGAGATAGAGGGGACTCTCCTCTACATATCCATATAGCTAATTATATTTTTACGTACTTCCTAACAGTTGTAAATGGTTGTTAAAGTTTGAAAATGTGCCGGCGCGAGTACTTTGTACGCTCTATTTTTGTATTTATGTGAAAAATCCCTCATCTAGCAGGAGTGCATTCTACAGACATTTTTGGTAAAAAAACCATTCACGAAAAGTATCTGCTTTCGGATTTGATTTTAGAATGACAAAATCTATAAGAATCACCCAACAGATATCGCAAAACTCGAAAAAAGTTTTATTTCGTTGGACAGTGTACTGTAACAATTCTATCGTGGCGGAGTATCTTACCTTTATTACATTTATTGTTTAATACTGCTTCAGGAGAGTAATGGCCCCGCATTAACGAAGGTAAATTTGTGAAGAAAGAAACTTTCATGTATATTTTCCTGCTAAGTATTGTATTTTGACGCCTCGTAGCACAGTCTTGCTAACATCCCCATTTTCTCTTTCTAAACAAGCAATTCACTTTGTGCGGACAAGTAAGTTTGAAAAGCCTCGAATCATCATTTTACCGCTGCTATGTTTTCACGTTTTTTTTTTTTGACCTTTTCAAACTTGTAGCACAAGCGTTTCGATGAGCGGACGGCATTCTAAAACATTACATCGAACAACAACATGTGTTCGTTTTTGTTTCACGTGCACGCTGCATGGAGCGACGATTAGATCCCACGAGATATTATTCGAGATTTTTGTTTCAGGACCATTACACGTTAGGCGTGATGCACATTGGATCGCCTTCCTGCGGTATGAATGCTGCCGTGCGTTCCTTCGTGAGAAACTGTATATACAGAGGAGACAAGGTATCGTTTTGCAACCGGCATTTTCAACAACCACCGGATAGAGTCTGAATCTCGATTGTCTTCAGGTTTACGGCATCTGCGACGGAATACTCGGTCTGATGGCCGGGAAGTTCAAACAAATGGATTGGCCTTCCGTCACCGGCTGGGTAGCGCAAGGCGGAGCATATTTAGGAACAAAACGGGCTCCCCCGAGGGAAGAGCAACTGCCTCAAATTGCTCAAAAACTGAAGGAGTTCGGCATACAAGCGTTACTTATCATCGGTGGATTCGAGGTATCGAATTCGCGGAAAGAGCAGCCCGTCGCGAAGGAACTCGAACTAATCGTTCATTTCATTCGGTCAGGGTTATCAAACGGGTCTGACGTTCTTCAAAGCCAGGGACAAATACGAGGAGTTCCGAATTCCTATCGCCATGATACCAGCAACTATCAGCAACAACGTGCCGGGTACGGAATTCTCATTAGGCTGTGATACCGCTCTGAACGAGATCACCGAGGTAAAGAGAACTCTGACGCGCACGACGAACGCGTAACATCATAGTGAAAAGAAACGAATATTCCCGCGCTTAAACGCTGTATTGTTTGTAGATCTGTGATCGAATCCGTCAGTCGGCGCAGGGCACGAAACGCCGAGTATTTATTATCGAGACCATGGGCGGATATTGCGGTTACCTGGCAACCGTCGCCGGATTGGCTGGCGGAGCGGACGCGGCGTACATATTCGAGGAGAAGTTCAATATCAAGGATTTGAATCAGGACGTGATCGCGATGGCCGCGAAAATGTCCGAGGGTGTACAGAGGGGTCTTATCCTGAGAAACGAGAACGCGAATCTGAACTATAATACGGATTTCATGCAGAGACTTTTCAGCGAGGAGGGAAAGGGTCTTTTCAGCTGTAGAATGAATATTATCGGTACGGCGTTTAAAACCGGTTCGACTAAAAACAACGACGAATAAAAATGATTGATCTCATCGGTTTTTGCAGGACACATGCAACAAGGTGGCTCGCCGACTCCGTTCGATCGCAACCTGGGTACGAAGATGGGCTCGAAGGCGGTCGATTGGTTCAGCGAACAGTTGAAGAAGCACACGAACGCCGAGGGGAAAACGTTGACCACGGACACCGATACCGCGGTGATGATCGGTATCGTGCGAAGGCAGTACAGATTCACACCGTTCTACGAACTTCTCGAGTTCACCGATGTCGAGTGAGTACACCGCGCGAACGCGACACGATACGCGTTGTTTTGAAATAGTTTTGCAATTCGAGCCCGTCGAACGATACTTTTTCTCCGAATTGCGCAGCCATCGCATTCCAACGTATCAGTGGTGGATGAAGTTGCGGCCGTTGCTCAAAGTTCTAGCGAAACACGAGTCCACCTACGAGGAGGAGGGACTCTACATAACCGTCGAGGAGATGGACCTCGAGAATGACCCGCCGCTCGTCTAAGCTACGAATCACGCATCGCACGGTATACAGTATAAGGTAATGTTCCGTAATAAACTGTACAATGTTAATCGTACGTCGAACGTAGATGTTTCTTGCAGAGTATGACAGTATTGTATGGCATTATGTAAATCATGTTGCGTTGTGTTACTTTCGAGAAGAACGATCACAAGTTAGCTAGGTAGCGTTGTATATCGTAGAATCACGACGTTCTACAAAACAAATTTTAATATAAGTTGCCTACTATATCGACCACCGGAGAAAATCACTATGTATATGCGTGTACCTGTCCGTCGTCTACGTGTTTAATTAATCGACAAAGAGGCCGCGCGTTTGAAAACCTGAATGTGTCAGAACTATCTAAATAAACGACAGATTGCTACATACACTATGGACAAGAATACAGATTACATATATATATATATATTACTGAAAATATCGAATTTATGTATTTTAAATGCGGTTTAAGCTCAGGTGAGAAATAGGTACAAAAATAGTACCTGAAAAGAAAAGCGCGAAGGTAAGCTATTATACCTGAATAGTGTAAGAAAACAAAGCGAGAGTTATTAGAACGCCCACGACGGCATTTTCATCGATACCAATGAAAAGGTTGAGTTGCTATAGCGGTGCCGTTCGCTGTTCAGTGACGTGTGCATCGTGTGCGCGCACTCCGTTTCAATAGTAAAACGTGTAACGATCGAATGGTATACATATACATAATGAAAGAAGACATAAGAGATAGGACATAGGATCATCAGAGCCGTGCGCGATGATCTCGCCGCACGATATTCGAGTCGAATAACACTCGTGCGAAACGCTTAGCATACTTGGCATCGCGTTCACCGTCATCCGCCAGCCGTGAAATCGTTGAACCAGTTGGAAGAAATCGAACGACAAACGACGACATATCTGCGCACTCGCTTGACTTGGTTTACTTATGCGATGTCGAACGTTGACCGAAGTTGATTAGAATAAGGATGCGTTAACTCTCATTGCTTCGAAGGTTTTAGTTGCAAAACGCGGAACATTCACGAAATCACGAGACAGATCCATCGAATCACGAAATCGGACACACCACCTTCATGAATCGCTAGCTCGCGGGAAAATAAATGTACTAGGCTATATTTGTGGTCTACTAAGATATAAAAATTAAACGTAACGTGGCATTTTCCTTTGACGAAAACATTATCCTTTGGTTTAGCTTTACCGATAGCTACGAAAAGCTATTAAGAAGAATATACTTGTCTACCTCGAAACATAATTTGCAACGTCGGACGACGCCGAAGGGTATGCCCAAAAGCCCGAGTCGTGCTGGTTGCGTGTAACATTAAAAGATTTCTGCTAAGATTTAAGGCTTGTGACCACAAGAGTATTTAGATTTAATTCTATTTATCTGAAACGAGTCGTCGTATAAATACTAAAAGTAGATTATTATTATTATTATTACTATTAACGTTATTATTGTCATTGTCATCGTCGTGATTAATTATTATTACGATTATTATTGTCGTTACATTATCATTACGGTTACATTATCATTGTTCCGACCGAAATTTCTAGAGAGAGGCACGTCAATTTACATTGTATTTTGTAAAGTTCATCGATGTTACCGATACGAGATAACAACGCGGGAAACGTTTTGTGGCGATCGACAACGTTTGTCCAGTTTCAATGTAAAATATACGGGTCTCGCGCGGCGACAAAGCAACGACGAGAAACGGAAAAGAATCTTCCGATCTGCCGTGATTAGTTAAATTTTTCATGTGTAACGATTCGATTGTACGATATAAGGTAGCGGTTAGTGGAAAAAAAAAATGATCGAATCGACTCGATTCGCAAAGGTAACTTTGTTCTCGCGGCACGCTTGTCCCTAAAAGCGTCGAGTCGTGATCTAAAATACACTCGTCTAAGAAAGTCGCGTGCGTGTTTAACGAAAGATCGTGTAAAACTGCTTCTTCGAAATCGTTGCTAAACAATTGTAAATCGTGTCAAATACTGTAAAGTTAGGATCGATGTTGTTGAGAAGCAAATAAATGACGTTCAGTAATCGTTCCAGATGGACAACTACTATAGAATAAAGTGTTTCCGTGAAGATGTACGATCGCAAGAACAATAGAAATTTAAAGATCTCCTGTTCGCACCGTCGACCGTGGAAAGTAGAAACTTCGTTTTTGGCCTAATTATACGACGATTGGAACTAGTATTGTACTAACCGATAGACGACTAATGATATAATGGTGAAAGAGTGTGTGTATATATATATATGATGTGTATGTATATACATATACATATATATATATTATTTTTACGATTACAGATATACATACATTATATTTTCGACTCATTGTTGATCAATGAATTTACAGTTTCTCTGTGACGTAACACGTATAGCGTAACAGATGTGTTATTTTACTCCAACGTCAAATTGTTGAACATGTATATTTTCACTTTACCGTCGTCGCATGACTATATTTACCGTAGTTATATTCATTCATCGATAGTTCAAAGTTTTGCGCGCGAAATGTTTGTGGTAATTGCACAATTTCAGAAACAGGTGCGTTACGGCACATGTAATAAATACATATATATATATATCGTGATCACCGAGAATGTACCTAATGCTCTCAATAAAGTGTACGTTATGATTACTTCTACTTCACACACACACACACATACACACACACATATATGTATAGTTCCCATTTTGATACCGATTACTCGGTAAGTATATATATAAGCACACCCAGCTTTTTTGCGATAATGTGAATCAAATAAACGGCATACCTTCTCTGTTCGCAAGAGTTTATATTTTTTTACGATAAACCTTTAACGTCTCAAAAAATGCTACGTTTCACGTTTACATTATCACGAAAATCCCACGTGTGAAAATATTCTATATACATCATGCAGTCAGTCCAGTAAGTATCTGTACGCTCTTAAAAATCGCATAACTTTGTCAATATTGGACTGAACTACTTGAATTTCTTTTGGGTAGTTATGACAATTGATTCAGTACATAAAGTGACAAAAATGTTTTACAAAAATTGCGACTAGTCGAAAGTGCAGAGAAAATACTAAAAGTTGTATTTTGCAATCTTTTTTGCTGCTGACGAAAAAATATTTAAAAACCCACTGGATCACGGTATTATTCTATAAATAATTCTCTAAATTTATTTACGAAAATGTATCCAGTCTACCAATGATCGTATGTATATGTACAGGGTGTCCCACATAAATGGGATCACCTAAATATCTTTCGTATTTACAGTTCTATCAGAAAACTTCGGAGGACAGAGGACTTTTAATGAAATCTCAAGGTCACTGATGTTTTTTAATGGAATAGTATATTTTTTTACGATTTAAAAACAATCTTTGCTGAAACACGTAAGTTTTAAACTTCCACATTTCCATCCGCTTCAACATGATTATTCTTGCTCAAGGTCATTTTCAAGGTCAAAAAGGGTGGTATCCGCTAAATTCGGTTTTTTATCGTCTATCGTGCTATCGCAAAAAAAATATACTATTCCATTTAAAAAAACATTGGTGAACATTTCTTTTCACTACCATTATATTTTCCTCCTGCAATAGTGTTATTTTGTCCTCTAAAGTTTTGTAATAGGACCGTAAACACGACAGATATTTAGGTGTTCCCATTTACGTGGGACACCCTGCATACGTGTAAGTGCGTATAACCTTGTCGCTCTTGGAGACAACACAACAAATGTATAATTACTTCTCGAAGTTTTCGGCTATCGAATTAATCGTTATCGGGTCAAATAAAATTATACTTTCCGTTCGGTGGGAACGCGGAAGAATCGTTCAGGCATCGTGAGATAAGTTTACGAAGCGTGTTTGGTGTTGTTTCGATTCACGTGGTGCCAACGGGTATATAGGCGAGTGCCACATTGTCCTACGTTGGCCAGTTAGGTTCCATAGTCGTCTGAAAACTGGCATTGTCGTTCGATGGTGGAGGGCTTCGCGTCACTCGGTTCGAACAGTTTTCCGGCGGTGGACCGACGCTCTCGCGATAGTTAATCTGTCATTTTGTCGCAAACATGGTCACGATAAAAGGCCGTAAGAACTCGAATAAAAATCCGCCGATACTCAGTCATGAGTTTGTCATTCAGAATCACGGGGACATTGTTTCCTGCGTGGCTTTAATCTTTGTGACTGGTCTAATGGTGCAGGTCAGTGCTCGGTGTCTTCGACGTTAACGAAATTTGCTCTCGTGGTTCAACGATTGTTTTCCTTTCTCTCCTTCGATGCGAATAAATAAACGACACCGAAGTCGTTCGAACGGTGAACGTTTCACACAGTTTTCTGTGCACCCGTTTCGTTGGCAGAACAACCATATGTTACTTACTATCGCCGGTCCAGCAATAAGTTCGATCACTCGATAAGAAACAGCGTCTTCTATGTAACAGATTAACACTAGCTTTACGGAGCACTAAAAGTGACTATTTTGCGTTACTTTATCAAAATCACGAGAACATGCTACCCAGATTTTTAGCAATATTTTTAAAAGAATACATACCCAAGGAAATAAATTTGCTAATTAATTTCTCATGTACGCATCCTTACGACCTTAATAATTTTAAATTAAAAATATTAGAACCCGTCGACGATTATAGATTAGAGTTCTGTTTACTTCTTCGTCGATGTATACTTCTTTTAATGTGAAAATTTTTTTGCAGGCCACATCACCATGGGCGTACACATTTATTGCTCTTCATCATAATGCGACGTCCAACGTAGAAGAACCGACCGCGCCGATTAAGTATACGACTGGTTGGAAAGACGCTTGTGCTGTATTCTTCTACTTTTTGATCACGATTGTATTGCATGCCGTGTTCCAAGAATATGTGTTTGATGTAAGTAATATTTTGCTTATCTTATTTTTCGTTTTCTCTTCTAAATACACATAATTATCTTGGATAATTTCAGAAAATTTCTAAACGTCTACATCTGAGTAAGGTGAAACTAGCTAAATTCAACGAATCTAGTCAATTAGTTTTGTTTTACGCTTTGTCCGTTATATGGGGCATAGACATAATTATCAGGTAAGAAGTTAATTCCAGTAATCCTGCTATGGCTCTGTATTTCTACTTAAATGTGTACCGAACGTTTATTATTTCAGAGAAGAACTGTTGTTGAACATAACGTTGCTATGGAAAGCTTATCCTATTCTGTTAACCTTCTCTTCTAAACTGTTCTTCATTGGTCAACTTTCTTACTGGCTGCACTGTTACCCCGAATTGTATTTCCAAAGAGTGAAGCGAGAAGACATATTGCCGCGTGTTGTGCAAGCAACCGTCGGATTACTCTTCACCGTTGCCGCTTACATGCTCAAGTATAATTCAGATATTATATATTACTTTTAATCTAGCGTACGTCATTATTTAATTCATCTCTTACAATTTCTATAATGTTTCCAGCTTCCAACAAGTAGGAATATTGTTATTGGTTCTGCACTATGTGGGAGATGTTATGCTTCACGGAGCTAGAATCATACACTTTGTTAGTAAAAGGGAAAAGATGACGAAACGTGAGTATCTGAAAAATATGCGAACCAATGCGTGCAATAGAAGATACGTACGTTAATATCGCATCGTTTCTTTTTACAGTCACATTTCTCGTTGCAAATTCGATGTACGTTTTCGTCCGTGTTGCAACGCTCGCCATTGCAATTTTGGTATTCCTGTATGGTTTGAGTCAAGTGGAAAATGTATTCGATTACGATGCTGGAAACTTTAATATTCCCCTCGTACGATTCCCGGCTTTAGGTGTCATCATTGTCTTCCAAGCGTATCTTTCTTACGTTTATATTAAAAAGCAACTGAAACGTACTCGGGAAAATGCAACCACTGTACAAGTAATTGCAAAGTCGAAACAAAAGCCGAAGAAAAAAGAGGGTGCGACAATCTCGTCTAATCGAATTACTGTGAAGCTATAAGAATATTAGTTTTCAATTAAAAAAATTTCTTTTTTTCTTTTTTGCAGGAAAGAAACCTGCTCTGTCAGAGGATGATGATTTGCCAGAAGTTGATCAAGCTACCAAGAAAAATCTGAGATCTCGCTCTTCCACGAAATCAAAATAAATACACGGTTAATTAAAAGAAAAACGCATCCAAGGCTGATTAAAATAATGATTATCGTTCGTATTTAACGGGAAACAGAATTTTCAAAATATTTATTTATCTTTGCCGCATACAAAGTATATGACAGATTGAATATTGATATTACCTGAGACTGGTACTCGTGACGCCGCGTCGCCTTCCACTATTCTTAGCTTAAATACTACAGTTTCATTATCCTATCCACTTTAGACAGTGCTTACTGTCGCGGGTACAGAAACATTAACATATTGTATATAATGTATTATACGCACTACTATAATAACGTTGAATACAGGAACTTCATTTTAACTATGACTTTCAATGTAGAAAACGTGCAGGCATACCAGGCAAAGGAATGATTCGTTTGAGAAAAGACCAGTATATAGGATCAAATATCAACAAAACCACAATTCATTTATCGCGCATAACATTTAATCATTAGTTACTTAAAACGGTGAAGTCATTTTTATTTAAAATACAAATTATTTTTGTAAGAGAATAAATTACAGATATGTTTCAAAAAAGCAAACGCAATTTTTGTACAGTATAGTGCTGCCCTCTAGTCTAATGTTTAGCATAGACCAGAACCTGCATCATCTTTTCAGCCTGGACCAGAACCTCCATATAGACCGCGCAACCATACATTCAAATGCTAATTTCGGTTATTTTGAATTTGATTTTGATTTTGTTGAAATAACAAATTAATGAAACTGTACTGATTCGACCGTAAACGAATTTTTTCGTCCTTTTAAAAATTGTATTTCATAGCAGAACGTTCAGAGGAGCCAACAACAGTTCATATGAATTAATTTCAAGATAAAAATAGCGCTAAATAGGTATTTCAATTTTCAGCAACAATTATTATTATGTTCACTATCAATAAATAAAAGTTTATTTGTATAAATTGAAAAAGCATTTATTTAGCTTTAAAATGAGTATAGAAACAGAAAGCGTTGCATTTAAAACAGAGATGAAACATTCAGGTTGAATTAATCATGTAATAGCTCGTTTCAACTATGCGACGAATATTCTCCGATGTGGTTTGGCAATTACGCCTTCGATACCTGTAATTCAATATAATTCCTAAATTCACCACTCTAAATTGCAGAGGGCATACCAAAACCTCCGATTTTTTGAACAGTCGATATTTCAGAACATCAGACACGAAATCCCATAAGGATTCCGTAGATTCGCGGTAAGGTAGGGTAACCACGTTACCGACAAAAATAGTCGAAAAATGGGTTTACGTGCCTCAACTTTTCGTCCTTGTACGAGAATATTCTTCGCTGGGGAAGGGCTCATTCGAAAGACGAAGGTTCAATCTAGCGCGCTGTGGACATGAGCTGAAAAGATTATGCAGACATATTTGGTCATATAAGCGTTAGAATAGCAGGTTCGCTAGCGATCACCGCGCTACAAGTCGGCCGCTAGGAGAAGCTCGAGCGACTGTGTGCGAGTGCCACACACAACGCTGGAACCGCTAAAACATTTCTCGATAATGCGAAGATTAGGCTTTTCACCGGTCAAAAGCGTTAGACGAAAGATAAATCTAGATCGCGAGCCCCCCCACGAAAGTCCTGCCTTTTCGTTTTCGAGGAATACTTCGCAGTATTCGGTCGCATGTTGCCCGTCGGAGATGCCGCATACATATGTATGCAAGCGCGTTGAGGAGACCCATGGAGATTTCTACGTGACAGCGGTTACAGCAGTGTTATGTGCTTTGAACGTTGCGAGATCTTTCGTTAAATAGAATGGCGAATCGAAGGAGTAAACGATTCTCCAGATACAGCCGATCCAGCGGTGGCTCTAACGTGCTGAATCCTGACACGGATATCTTGGGCGACGGTACGTACTCGGCACGAAAGGTTATGTAGCTGTTTGGTGTTTGTTTACTTATATTTACGCGCGTTTCAGATCATCCATACTGGTGGAGAAATTTGGAAAACAATACGATAACCAGACCGTCCACCGACTCTACCAATTTCAATCAAACAAGTCGTCGCTTGAACTCGAATTCGTCTGTAAGAACGAGCAATGATCTCGACGATAGCTGGTGGAAGGTTTTGGAGGGAACGCCGCGTAATTTGAAATCCCTCGAAAAGGTCAAAGATCCTTCGAAAAAAGGTGAGATGGGCTGTTTGCTAAATAAAATCGGAATAAATATTGGTTCCGTTTCAGAGACTTTGTTACTAATATAAATTTTTACTGTAAAATTCACTCTTATTATATCGCTCTTCGAATATTCGATTGATCATTACTATTATCGCTTTTGTGAATATAGATGGTGCGTCAGAGATGTCCGAGTCGGAGGAGGAGGTCAAGGTGGCGAAGAAGAAGCCTCGTCTGCAGTCAGAAGCGAAGAAGGCAGATGGCAACGCGTTCTTAAGCGCGTTGAACGATTCTAGGGTGTTGGTGATTCCGCTGGAAAAAGATCCCGCTTTTCAGAAGAGTAGCTTCGCGCAGGGATTCGTGTCGACCAGTCGGATTTCCAATGATTCCAAGCAGCCGAACAAGGTGATCGACACGGAGTCGAGTTCCAGTGGCAGCCCGGACATCGTTCTAAAGTCAAAGCCAAAGATTCTTCAGAAAAGATTGAGGAATAGAAATGCGAACGCGTTCGAAGGGGACAAACTGACAGCCATTTCGACGAGGATGTCGTTAAGAAAATCGTTGCGGACGGACAAGAGACTCTCCATCGCGGCAGACTCTCCCGTGATCGCTGCTGCTGCGACTCCGAGGAAAGCGCAAAAGTCGTTGACTGAGAGCGACCACGATCTGTCGAGCTGTCCTCCGCCGAAGGCAACCAGTACGCTTCTGGGGAGCAGTACTCTCTCCCACCAGAACAGCGTGGGGAACAGCAACAGCGACACGGAGCCTGTAGCGCTGAAACCGAAGTCGAAGTTGCTCAGACGACACGACAGGGACACGAGGAAGAATTTGTTCGAGGACATCCTCTTGGAGGATAAAATCAACGAGGAGAGAGCTGCGGACCAACCGAACGCCAGCGCAGTGGTCGACGAGAGTGCGGAGGAACCAGAACCGCGGATCGAGGAGGACGAGACAACGGACGAGCTCGAGCCACGGATCGTCGAGGACGAGAGTAAACTCGGAGACGCAGATACGAGCAAGAGGCCGCATCGAACAGAGAGGACCGATCTCCAGGACCCGGCGAACGATTCCTCCGATAAGAGTTACGGTGTGCTTGAGCCGGCGAAGCCCAGGTCGAGATTCCTGAGGAACACGCGGAGGAGTCCGAAAAAGAATCTTTTCCAAAGAATCGTCGACGACAGCGATTCGTCGATGACGAGAGGTGCCTCGAATCTCTCCCAGAACGAGAACAGCGTCGAAACAATCAGAAGACTCAGCGTGATCAGCGCAGGCAGCAACGGTTGCTCCGACGACATCCATCTAAGGCTGTCGAACAGCTCCAAGGCCAGCGACGTCGAAATAATCCAAATCGGTAACAGCAATGCTGAAATTCCCAGCTCGCAATCGAGAAATCCAATTTCCAACCAGGGCAGAGGTTCTCGCGAGAGCCTCGTTTCGTCGAGCGTCGACAAGAAAGGCAGAAACGTGTCGTTCGCGGCCGATCACGGCGAAGAGGTCAGCGACAACCACTCGGACGTAACTCTGATCATCCCGGCGTCGAACGATTTCGATCGGAGTCGGACGCAGCGAGTGTCCTCGCGATCGAAAGTATCGAGCGACGTCGCTCCGATACAGCCGGAGCTTTCCGCGACGCGGCGGAGCCTGAAGAGCGGTTCGCTCGAGATCAAAGATTCGGAAAATGCCGACGACGCTGCCGACGTGGTCCGAGATTCGAGCAGATCGCGGAAGCGATCGACGTCGCGCAGCGTTCGGCAGGTTGCGGTCGAAGAGGCTGAACACTCGGGACCGGCCATCTTCGTCGAGGACAGAGCCGAGCACGACGGAGAAGCCGCTTCGAGACGAACCGGAAGTCCCAACAGACTTCGGAAGGCGTCCGCGTCGCGTGCTGGGAGCGTCTCCGAGGCGGAGCGATCGTCTCGAACTCCTTCGAGGAGGCGTTCGGAGAAGGTTCGAACGCCGAAGAGGGAATCCAGGGACGCGAAGAGATCGGTCTCGCGCGCCGTCAGCGAGTCGGAAACGGAAGCTGCTGAATCTCCTTTGAGGAAGCAGAGCAAGCGAACGAGCAGAACGCAGGAGCAGGTTTCTACGGAGAGCGAATCGATCCGAGCTGAGAACACTGCTGGAAAACGGAGTCAGGGGCCGAGTAAAATCCAGAGGGAAGCCGAGGACACCTCGCCGCGACAAAGCCTCAGGCTGAGCAGAGCTCGCGAAGGACGTCCGTTGGCCGTAGCCGGCGACTCCGAGGTAGAAGGCGGTCAAACACCTTCGAAGAAGGGTAGAGGACGAACGAGTAAGGTGCAGGAGCAGGTAGCTACGATCGAGGCCGAGGACACCGCGCCGAGACCGAGCCAGAGGCTCGTAGAAACCGAGACACTACCGTCCTTGTTTCCCGACAGCGATTCCGAAGAGGATAACCTTCGTATCTCCCAGCAGGGTATCGAAAGAGCGAAGAGGCAAAGCGTTCCGTTCGACGCGGAAGAGAACGAGCAAACCGAACCCGAAAGCACCGCGCCGAGATCAAGTAGAGCTCGGAGAAAAGAGTCGAACGAGCCGAAGCTCAAAGCCGAAGAGCCTCGTCAAAGGCGAAGTCAACGACAACAGAGCAAATCTCGTAGAATCGCAAATTCGTTGTTGTCCACCGAGGATTCCGAGACAGAAAAGGATAATCCTCCCACGGAAAACAAAAATGATAGAATCGGTACATCGGGGAGGCAAACGATCACGGTTGCAGTGATCGAGAATGAACCGATCGAAGCAGAAGACGCCGGGCAAAGGCGCAGCAGGAGGAGGAGCGAACCTCGCAGGATAACATCCTTGCTCTCCCCCAGCGATTCCGAGACAGAAAACGATAATCCTCCCACGGAAAAGGAAAATGATAGAACCGGTAGCTCGGGGAGGCAAACGATCACGGTTGCGGTGATCGAGAATGAACCGATCGAAGCCGAAGACGC
>CM052146.1:18820450-18837281 GCA_028454255.1 Halictus ligatus
CCATCGGATTGCAATCGACAGAATAGTCTAGCGAGGATTTTTGTGTTCCAACGAATTTACTACAATGGTGATTAGCTGATTTGGTCCTCTTGCGGGAAAAATAGAGAAGTGGAAAACAAAACTGTAACTTTATTAGAAAATTAACGCTTTCATCTCCATCGGATTACAATCGACAGAAAAGTCTAAGGAGGATTTTTGCGTTCCGACGAATTTACTACAATGGTGATTAGCTGATTTCGTCCTCTTGCGGGAAAAATAGAGAAGTGGAAAACAAAATTGTAACTTTATTAGAAAATTAACGCTTTAATATCCATCGGATTACAATTGACAGAAAAGTCTAAGGAGGATTTTTGTGTTCCGACGAATTTGCCCCTGCGGAAGAGTGCTCGCAAAAAGTTCGTTCGGATATTATGCTCGAACGACTTACGTGTTTTTGTTTTTTTTTTCTTCGGTCGTCTCTCTCTGGTCGCTCGTACGCAGGAACCGTACGATCGAAGAGGAAGTACGGGCAAGTTGAAATTCCGATATTTACATTGGCGACGATGTTGTTACACAGAGTGTTTAGGCAACAGGTGCGGAAAAACTTGAGGGACGGTCGCTCGCGACTGTGTAAGAGACGAGGTTAAGGAGATTCTGGTGTTTCCTAGTAGAATACAATATACAGTTCTGGCGTGCAGGAACAATCATCGGTTAAAAACAATGACTCACGGATTTTATGATATAATTCTCCACGGAAACGTAAGGGCTTGTCACCGATTACAAATGTAATGTTGATGACAAATGTATTTTCAACGTGTGTAACCACCACGGAAACATCCTGGATGCCAATTGGCATTCGTTGCTTTTATTACACGACCGATAACAGATTCTCCACATTTTTCACAACTCACGGATTTTATGCGTTTACAGACGTTATGTTTCGCCGTTAACCCCTTGCACTACGATTTATTTTACGGTTTCGGCGATTAAAACTTTTTTGTAATTCCTAATTTCCTGAAAAAGAAAAGCAGAAACCTCATATCTATCGTATACGTGTTTCTCAATAGCTGTACATTAACAACCACAAAATAGAATTTTCTTTTTGTGTGAAGGAAATTAATAACATACATTTTTATTAGACTGTGTTCAGAATCTTCGTCACGAATATGACTCCATATTGTAGTGCAAGGGGTTAAGGGGGCCGGCATGGTTCAAAATATAAACAAACTGCCGCTTCAATATTGCAACGAGCAGTTTATAAGTGGTCACTTGTGTTTCCCAAAAGTCCAATCTACGTTTGTATGGAGTCGAAATTGCGAATTTCTACCTCATCCTGGAGTAATTTGTAATATTCGGCGGAAGATTCGAATTCTGAAGCAAGTACGACGTCACAAGATGGCTGCCGCTGAGAGATTCTCTTAATTTCGAGAGATTTAGTGTTCCTATCGAAAAAAAGGCTCTATACATACGTAGCAAAGACATGTACGAACACGGTGGTATGCATTTTTAATTGATCACTTACTTATTTAAGACGTAAAACGTCTAGAAAAAAAAAGGCACAGCGTAACATGGCGTGACAGTCAAGGCCAAATGCCTGCCGGCCCCATGCGCGCGAAGGAGGGCGAAAGTTCGGGTCAGATAGAGCCCAGGCGACGAGGTCCGGAGGGTACTATCTTGTCCTGTCGATCGGCGCGGATCGGGCGTCGCGACGCCTCCCCTCCCCTCCCCTCCGGGTCGCACTCTTTAAATTCGATCAACTATTCATGACCGGGTAATTTTGATCGGCGTGACCTCGCTCAACATCGATTCGTTTAACCACCCCCCGGCCACCCCTGTTCGGACTCGCGGGAATGTTGCGATGACGGGTTCGGAACGCGTGCACAGTCGTCGAAACATGTTCGGTCTGAACAAACACTCGGAATTAAAGGGTTGAAATGAAACAGTTCCGATGCCAAAGGGACGCCAGTTTCCTCTAGGCTGACCAAACGAAATTTTTTCCGGGCCAACCAGGCTGACACTCTGTCCAGATAATCACTCGTATTTAATGAAAACACATTTATGATGCCCGTTACGATGCTTCCGGTTATGCAGCAATTGTATTGCGAGTTCACGGATGTCCAAAGCTATCCAATTCATTTTTACAACGAGTTCGCCACTACATTAACACTAAACATACCACCATCGTCATGTAACTTATTGACTTGAATGTGCTGAAAATGCACATAAATGTAAATAAAACTTTTCTAAATAGAAAAGATTATTTTGTTTACTATTCAATTGGCTAAAATCTCTTTCTATATTAACATGTTCACGGACGTGAATGCTATAGCATTCATTTTCATAGTGACATATATTCTACCTATATTCCAGTATATTCAAGTATATTCTGTTATATTCTAGTGTATTCTGCTATATTCCATTATATTCAAGTATATTCCAATATATTCTAGGGTATTCTGCTCTACTCTAGTATATTCAAATATATTCTAGGCTATTCTGCTATATTCTAGTATATTCAAATATATTCTGATATATTATAGTGTATTCTCCTATATTTTATTATATTCTAGTGTATTCTGCTATATTCAAGTATATTCTGGTATATTCTAGGCTATTCTACTATATTCTGGTATATTCAAATATATTCTAGGCTATTCTGCTATATTTTAGTATATTCTAGTATATTCTGCTAGATTCAAGGATATTCTGGTATATTCTAGGCTATTCTACTATATTCTAGTACATTCAAATATATTCTGACATATGATAGTGTATTCTGCTATATTTTATCATATTCTAGTGTATTCTGGTATATTCAAGTATATTCTGATATATTCCCGGCTATTCTACTATATTCTAGTATATTCAAATATATTCTAGGCTATTCTGCTATATTTTAGTACATTCAAATATATTCTGACATATTATAGTGTATTCTGCTATATTTTATTATATTCTAGTGTATTCTGTTATATTCAAGTATATTCTGGTATATTCTAGGCTATTCTGCTATATTTCAGTATATTCAATTATTTCCTTCATAATTAAAGGAATAATATTCCTTCGGACAGTATCAATAATGGATTCAACTTAGCCTACTTTCCAATGACGGTCTTAATTGTTGAACTAACTACGAAAACTTATGTGTCCAAAATTATCGTATACCGGGTGTTCCACCTAACTTGACCACCTTGAACACCACGCTTAATGTTACTAATAGAAAAAAAAACGTTTAGAACAATATTAACCTAACCGAAGGGGCAATATAATGATTCGAAAAAACCCTTTTTCAAGGTCGTTCTTTTCTAGATATCAAGGTCATCATTTTTTTTCTTTTTAAATGGAACTATATATTCTTTTATCGCGACGTAATAGTAAGGGTGAAGACCTGTTGCAATGACCTATTATACAATGACCTTCGTGTGGCCTTGGGTAGGAAAAATCCAGAAAGCATTACAGGTATTATCAGTGATTAATTCACTACACTAATTGGTTGTACGCGTAATTACGGACAACAAAAAATAATTGACAAATGGACTTAGGCCAGTTTCGAAACGAACGTGTCAATTTGGTGTTGCGCCGGTCTTCGCCTATCACGGAAGGTTCGTTGCCCAAGAACGCTATCTTTAGAATGCCTATTTCGGAAACCAAAGTTCGTAACAAAATTATGAATGTCAGCTATTGCATCGCCCGTGGGGATGACCTATTTACTTTGCCACCGTATCCCCGGAACGTTGAAAGCATGTTCGTCGGACAATCAAATCTCCTCTAACCGTCCATCCGGCGAATTAGTTTGATCCCAACGGATTCGGGTACACTTGGTATCGAGGTCCTGGATCGATCTTTCGTCTCGAGGACCGCGTGTGCATCTCCTCTCCTTCTCTTCTCCTTTGTTTTCCATTTTTTTCTTCTTCCCGGGAAGCGTCTCTCGAGGGATCTGTCGCGCGAGTCGTTGAAAATAGATCATTGTTGTTTCGGGTCCGCAGGCGATCAAAAAACTGTCGACGAGGAGCCGGGAGGCGAAGAAATCGCAGAACTTGACCTCTTGGCACTCGGCCATACCGGACATCGAGGCGACCTCGCTCTCGTGGTCCCTGCCGTCGCTGGACGCGAAAAGCATCGACACGTACACCACCTACGTGGCCGAGAACTCGGAGGACTGCATCTCGACCTGCTGCTACTGCGACGAGTACGAGGAGAACCAGAGGAACGAGAACATCGAGAACGAGATGATCATGTAACGCGAGCGCTTAGGGTACACCGCTCGGAGACTCCCGTCTGAACGATCTCCGACAGAATCGATCCTCCACGGACCGACGAATCCGGGGGATCGACGATGCGTCTCCGGAACCGCCTCGAGAATCCTCCTGCAATCCGTTCCAAAGAGTCTTCGTGAATCCGTTCGTTTCTCGAGGGACGACCATTTTGTCGTTCGTTCCCTCGAACTCGAATCACCGGGCGCGATCGGATCGGATTGAGACTTTCTCTTGAACAAACCTTTCGGACGGTTGTTCTTTATATTTTTTTGTTTTTTTTTTCTTTTCTTTTTTAATCGATGCGGTTCGGCACGAACCAGTTTACCAAAGAACGGCGAGAACTTGCCAAGTATTTATTTCCGATCTCATTTATAGACACGGGCATGTTAGTCGACGACGTCCGATCTCGCGCGACCGAACGAAATTTATCTGTCCACGGTGGGCCATCGTACTTTTCATGGAGAAAGCGAGCTGGCGAACAGTACAAAACGTCCCCTGTCCAAGCACGTGGATCGTGCACGAGGACGTTCTTGCGTCACACGTCGCACGGTGGTGGCAAACGGCCAAAAAACGGCAGAAAGTCTGTAGAAACGAAACCATCCGACGAATTCGTTTGAAAATTTGCGGAGAGACTGCCGCAGGTACAACGCTTATTTGGCAAAAGAAAATTCTGGTAAAAAGTTGTTAACATTAAGTAACATGGGCTAATCGAAAATCTCTGTTTTATGCTCATTTCTTATTTATGGAAGCGTAGAACAGATCCTTTAATAGATTTTGATCTGGAACTAATCGTTTCGGCAAGGTGTGATGTTGATCTAACTTTGTGCAAAAAATCATGGGACCCTTCGAGACCCTTTCGCCACAATTTAAGTTTAAGTATCAACTTTCAGAATTTCCAAGAGTGAGTCGTGCGGAAGAAAAATGTGAAGTGTACATGATTTATTAATTTTTTATGTATAAAAAAATATTTAATAATAATTTTTTTCATCTTATATAAATTAGTTTTATAAAACATACGTCTTTGGATTTTTGCGACAGTGGTCCAGTGAACGAAAACTTTGTTTATTTAACATAAAAAATTGTCATTGAATATTTTTGTATACCATATGTACAAATGTCACATTTTGTTTTATTATCCGATATGTAAAAAACTAAAAATTTCTTATCTTAAAAATTTCACCTGGAACAATCAAATAATCATAACTTCCGCACGTCTCAAAAAGACCTCGGAAATTCCAAAAGTTGATATTTAAACTTAAATTGCGGCCAAAGCATCTCGAACTATCTCATGAAATTTTGCACAAAGCTGGATCAACATTACAACTTGCCAAAACCATTAGTTCCAGATCGAAGCTACTCAAAGGATTTTTTGTATTCCTCCATAAATAAAAAATGAGCGTAACGCGAAGGGGCTTCAGGTTGGTCCATTTTACTTAATGTTAAACAACTTTTTTTGGAAATTTTTTCTTGCCAGTTAATAGTTGAAACCATTTGCAATAATCCATATGATTTGTAGACCCCTAAGTATTCAATTATAGGAGGAGTAATTACATAACTATCGCACTGAAAGTTGATGAATTCCCAGGAGCGAGGAAATGGTTATTTACCATGCGTATATCTCCGTGAAAAAAATTTTTTTCAAAAATCTGACTTTGGCTCGTCATGTACGCACTATTAGGCTACACAAAAATTTATCAAATGGATTTTTTGCCACCTTGGCACCACTGTGCGTCGTGCTCCTAAGCTCGAGCGAACCATTGTCTCTCCGGACGATTGTTTACGCAACAATTGTACGCGAACCGTTCCCACGAGAGCAAGAGAACTGCGGATCTTTATGTAAACTCCAGACTTTTATGAATTATGAAAACCAAGATGAAGAGCAGAAGTTCAATTCGTCAACTAGAAAATTTCTCGCGGTAAAGACACAGCAAATATGTTAGTAACCGTTTGCACTCGAGTGGTGACTCCGAAACACCACTAGAAATTGTTGTGGCATTTCAAAGAAATTGCAATAAATATTACAAAATATTTGTTACATTACAAAGTTCGATTAGCTTACCAAACGTTTACACGTTATATGTGGAAATCGGATCAGTTCCGTACGAATAAAGTGAAAATATTCCAAGACGGAAGAAAAATTGTAGAACGCAAACAGCGCCGAGTGCAAAGGGTTAATGTTCGTTAACATTAGACTGCGCATGTTTATGCAATTTTCGATTTTTGTCGACAAATTTTAGGAAAGTGAAAAGAAACAATTTCTAATTTTAAGTAGTAGTGACCTTTATAGATTTGAAAGGAATAAAAATCGCACTGAATTCTGTGGAATTTTATATTGTAGCATTTTGTGAACATTTTCAGAAGCGACAAATGCATAAAGATCCGCAGTCTAGTTATTATAAAATGGTTTCAAACATGTCCACGAATGCACAGAGATCCGCAAGCTATTGACAGCGACGAAATTCCGTTTCGACTTCAAAGAAACAGCATTTATAAATGGCCGTTCAACAATGGCGGTGTTAATTGAGGAGGTGCACAAAGGTCAAAGAACGCGATACGCGAGACACCTGTTGTCTGCGGAAAAATCCTTCGAGAGACAATGGTTCGTTCGACCTCTGGCACCGATACGCTATGTTATTTGACCTTATTATGTCCGGCGTTGATCGCCGACGAATCTAGCTCGTGTGTACAACGAAAAGACCGCGTGCAGTACACGCTCGCGACCCGAAATCTCTCGTACGTTAATAAATAAATATATCCGTAGCGTTCTTCTCGAAATACACGGCACACAATCGATGTTAGAGTTAGCCAACCACGGTCGCGAATCGAGAGAGCAGATAAAAGACGGGGAGCGGGAGAGGAGAGGAGAGGAGAGGAGAGGAGAGGATACTAAACGCGTCTCGTCGGCACTTTTGCTCAAACCGATAAGCGTGTCCTTTTTGTCTCTCTCTTTCGATCCTGTCCGAAATCTGAAACCGAGAGAAAGATGGTAGGTGCGAGAGAAAGAGAGCGGAAGAGGGAGAGACGTTACAACTATTTACTTACGTATAGCCTGTAGAATTTCTATGTATATATGTACACGAATGTATATAAGCGTGGCTGCGTGCGAGCGCGCACGGATACGGATCGACGATGCGTCTCGATCACGTTCTTCACCGTATGTCCGACGAGGCTGTGACTTTCTAATGGATGCGCGATTGTCTTGAATAAAATAGTTTTATCGACCGATTTTCGATTTTCTTTCCCTGCGTCTCCTGTCCCTGCAACTTCGATCGATCGCGATCGCGCGACCACGATTTTCAAATGATAACGGGAACAGGTTCTCCGACGGTCGTCATTCTGGCAAAACCCATTGAAACATTGAAAAAGACAGCACACTTTAAAATTAACATAATTTTTATTTATTTAACATTACAACCAAGGATTTGCTTTTATACATTCTTGCACAATAACTCTATAAACATACACAAATTAAATTGGATTGAATATCGCCAGTCTATACAATTTTATTTAAAAAAAAAGAAAGAACTTTTAAGGAAATATAGTGGGACAAAATGATGGCACATTTAACTTAAAATTGTGTATAACAATAAATCAACGGATAATATTTAATGCTTAATATCTCGTGGCTCCTCCTTTAAGTTTAATAACAGCTATCATTCTCTTTGGCAAAGATTTATAGAGTTTTTTAATAGTTTTTTGCTTTAATTGCTCCCACTCATCTTGAATACGTTTTTTTAATTTGGCAATATTTCCAAATTGTCTGCCATTTTGCATATACAGCGTGGGCAAGATTTCCCCAACAATTTTCAATAATGTTAAGGTCGGGTGACCTTGCTGGCCAATCCTATTTTTTCTCGAGAAAAGTATTCTTTTACTACTTTTGCAGTGTGTACTGCGGCATTATCCTGCTGAAAAATAAACTTCTCTCCAATTCTGGTGGCGTACATGTTTATTTGTTCCTTAATCATTTCCAAGTACATTTTGCTATTCATTTTTCCTATTATAAATTTGATTTCCATTTTACCATAGTACCCGATACCGCACCAAATCATCACACCACCACCTCCCATTTGCCGACGACTCAAAAAGTGTTCCTCTGTTCGCATATCGTGAAAATAGTAACTCAGACCATCAGGTCCATCTAAGTTAAACCTCTTTTCATCCGTAAATATTATTCTTCGCCATTTCTTTCGAATATGAATATTCTTTTACGCAAAGAGTAATCGATTCATCTTATGTTGCACAGTTAACCAAGGCTTCTTCTTCAATTTTCTTCGTGTTATGTATTTGCAGTTTTGCAAAACACGTTTCACATTCTTTATATTAGTGTCTACACCAACACTTTGAGCTATTTGCCTTGCAGTCATCTTAGAATTTGATACTGCTCTGAGTATTGCACGTCGTTCCCGAACATTTAGACTTCGCGGACGTCCAGAACTCTTCTTTTCACCATAATTTTCCGGATTTTTCAAGAAGTTCATTATTACTTTTCGACTTCTATTCATAATTTTTGCTATTTTTGTCACTGAATATTGTCTTCTTTCAATTCTATTATAGTGCCAATTTCACACGCGTTCAATCTCCTTCCGCGACCCATTTTTGCATAATATTTCGCCTTTCTTGAACAAATACACAACACGAAATAATATCACGGACTTTATTAACTATGTTCCGGGGTTGATGTTCGCAATTTGCGAGCTTCAGTGTAACTGGACAGCGTAGATTTACTAAATGTGCTATCATTTTGTCCCGCTTGCGAACAATAATATTTACATTTTTTGTGTTAGAATCCTGTCGAAGTATATATGTTGTGGACGATATTTCGTAAATTGTATACACAGACATGCTCTGAGTTATCGGTAAAAGAAAATATGTATTTTAATCAGCTTTTAACACAAAATATGGGAAAATATAAGGTGTGCTTTGTCCCTCATTTTTCTCGAAAACAAAGCGTTGTATCGACAAATTTTATGCTATATAAATTTTCAAACTCATTTCTCTCGAAAACAAAGCCTTGTATAAAAAAATGTTATTCTATATCTTCGACTCAGTTTTTCATGCAGAATCATCCCCTGCTCGGTTGTACCACCACCAGTTACGGGACACTCTGTATGCACACCCGTATCCCAATAAAATAAAATCCTTGGTATGTGAAGGGTTGAAGCTGGACAAATTTTCAAACTCATTTCTCTCGAAAACAAAGCCTTGTATATAAAAATGTTATTCTATATCTTCGACTCAGTTTTTCATGCAGAATCATCCCCTGCTCGGTTGTACCACCACCAGTTACGGGACACTCTGTATGCACACCCGTATCCCAATAAAATAAAATCCTTGGTATGTGAAGGGTTGAAGCTGGACAAATTTTCAAACTCATTTCTCTCGAAAACAAAGCCTTGTATAAAAAAATGTTATTCTATATCTTCGACTCAGTTTTTCATGTAGAATCATCCCCTGCTCGGTTGTACCGCCGCCAGTTACGGGGCACCCTGTATATTGTGAAATTAATTTCTCCTTTGGGCTAAAATCGAGCCGAATACTTTCTTAAGTCGGCACTTCTAATTCGGGGATGTGTATTTTATAAACAAATCGTTAGCCTATTTCCTAGCCTATTAGCCTCCTCCCGATTTCGCGCTATGTCGCATTATTCGGCTTTCAATGACGTCCGAGACGTCGGCCGGCAAGGAACAATAATCGGTTTCGCGCGCAACGCGTTTTCGGATTTTTCCTAACTTGTTAGGAGAGAGGCGCGACGAACTTAGGCGGCAATTAGTTTCGAGGGCAAACGGTGCGGGAGGGGGTAATTCGGTTACGAACAATGGTCACGTGTTCGCGCGCCGTTACCCCCATTCTCGGGAATTAGTGTCGCCTCCCCGTGGTTTCTGAATATTCGTGGAGAAAAAAAAAAAAAGAAATGAAGAGGAGGGCCGGCTGCTAATTGTCCCGGGCGTATTCCCGTTTCGCGGAGGCTCTTTGCGAGAGGCTTTAACGAGACTGGCCAAACTGGTTCGCGTTTTCGCGACGCCAAAAGAAACGGCCCCGGGAGCCCGGCCGTTTGTTCGTCGCGGCAGCCAATTTTTGCATGATAATAAGAACAAGCCGTGCCCGTTCAGAGAACGCTGCGGATTTAAGGATCTTCCGGATTTAAGGACTAGAACCGGAGGGAACAGTTGCAACAACCGAGGGCTCTCGCCATCGTGCGTCACACCAACCGACAAGGTATTCGCATGAAATCGTATTTATTTGAAACTTCTCGTTTCGGTACAAAAGATCGATGCAAAAATATTCGAACGTCCACAACTGCACGCGCGTAATGCCATTTTCTTCTGTTCTAGGATCCCTCTTTTTCGATTTTTATCATTTTTCTGTTTTGTTTTGTCGCGTTCACTGCTACGTCAGTATCCATAAAAGTCTTACGAAGATCTGTTCTCAGGTGCGTAAAGCTCCGAAGACTATTACAATTAGACTGCGGATCTTTGTGCAAAGTGAAAATGGTCCGCGTTGATTGCAAGAGACAGTTCGCAATGTCTTTCTCTTCTTAATAATTTCATTGAGTTTTAATCGTTTGCACTCGAATGGTGACTGCAAGGCACCACTATACATTGCTGTATCATTGTTCAAAATATTTTGTTACATTATTAGATTTGTTTAAGCGAATTGCAACGTTCTCGTATGCATAACGTGAAAACAAAAATATTCTAGGTCGGAAGAAATGTTTCGTTTTCGAGTCAAAATAGCTTCGAGCGCAAAGGGTTAATTTCTTCCATTTTCATAACTGTCTGAAATATTGTCGCGAATATATAAAATCCACGGTCTAATAATGACTATCGTTTCAACCCTCTTGCATCCAACGCGACCCTCCACGTGAATTCGGTTCGCTCTAAATTGGTATTTGGTATAAATTGTTAATTTCACTGGACCGAGTTATATCAACAGCAACATGTCGCCGACGCAGCAGTTGTAACGCGAATTCTCTTCGTAACAGGTGGATCGTTCGCGTTGTCACAAATGACCGCTGTCGCTCTCTTATTTACAACAAAATATGTATATATGTACACTGTACAGTATCGGCCCGCGGAAACCTCGCGAGCCAAGGTAATAGAATAAATAATATCTTTCGCTATTAGGTACTCGGATGACTATCAATCGTATCACACATAGAGAAAACACTTCGGTGCGTATTCCACTCGATCGTACTTCGATCCAGCTATCGATCAACCCCTTGCGGACTATCATTCCAGGCGTCGTCGGACAGAGAATTGCAGGCAC
The DNA here is from genome assembly GCA_028454255.1 of Halictus ligatus. NCBI lineage: Eukaryota > Metazoa > Arthropoda > Insecta > Hymenoptera > Halictidae > Halictus > Halictus ligatus. Next base: position 18,831,955 of record CM052146.1, read on the forward strand.
TGCGTGCACTTTGTTGCCCGAAGAAGTACAAAAGCAACTTCAAAATTTAGCTTTTCGGATAACCTCGAGTGCCAGTCAAGATTTTACACCCGGATCCGCCCGCAAAGGGTCAAAGGTCGCCACACACACAAGACAAGCAAGATGCCGAAGAGGGCAGCCAGGAAATACAGCCAGAGTTGTGCTAATTCAATTACGTTGTAATTCAATTGCCCGATTGAATTACATTGCATTTCAATTACATAGTAATTCAACCACGTCGTAACTGAATTACATAATTCTAACCTTTCGATTAATTCAATTACTAATTATTTTAAGTGGATCTGGAATTGAAATACAATACAATTAAGATACAGCTCTCCAAATTAAGTATAGCCCGGAACTTTGAAGAATTTCCTCGTCCTTATTCATAATACGTAACGCTATTAACGTAATTACTTTGTAATTAGAATTACTGGAGTAATTCGATTGTAAATCTGCACAAGTCTGATCGTAATTCGCAATTAATGTAATTTAATTACAAAGTATTTTGTAATTGTACTATATTGAAATTACGAATTACATTGTAATTTAATTGAATGAAGATCTCAAGTATAAATTACAATATGAATGAATTACATCGTAATTCAATTACTTTGTCATCATAATTCCTGGAGTAATTCGATTGTAAATCTGCACAAGTCTGATCGTAATTCGCAATTACTGCAATTTAACTATAAAGTATTTTGTAATTGTACTCCATTGCAATCACGAATTACATTATAATTTAATTGAATGAAGATCCCAATTATAAATTAGAATATGATTGAATTACTTTGTAATTATAATTCCTTTGTAATTATAATTCCTGGAGCAATTCAATTGTAAATCTGCACAACTCTGCCCGTAGGTCATTTGAGGGGCACTCAAAAATCATCAACATGCTCTCGGAAGGCCAATCTGGAAGCAATAAGACGTTCAAAAAGTAATGGCCCCAAAGATTTCTGGCCACGAAGACCATTCTTCAGCCGGCAAATTTCTAAGTTCTTGAATCTGCCAAACAACTTCGCCATCTTGCCTATCTTGTGCTCGGTAACCTTTAATCGAATGGTTAAGGAGGCCTTTTTTCTAACCATTTTACGTCTTAAATAATTAAGTAATCGATTAAAAATGCACGCCACCGTGTTTGTACATATCTTCGCTACGTCTGTCCATAACCTTCTTTCCTCTCTGCGGCAGCCATCTTGTGACGTCATACTCGCTTCAGATATCAAGTTTTCCGCGGAATATTACAAATTACGCCACGATCAGGTAGAAATTCGCAATTTGGGCTCCATACAGACGTAGATTGGACTTTTGGGAAACACAAGTGACCACTTTTAAACAGCTCGTTGCAATATTCAAGCGTCAATTTGTCAAAACTCTGACCCTTGTAAATTCATATACGTATACTGCAGAGAGATTCCCTTCATTTCGAGAGATCTAGTGTGACAAAGACATGTACAAACTCGGCGTTATGCATTTTTAATTGACTACTTACTGGTTTAAGACGTAAAAAAAAGGGCACAGCATGTCAAATGCCTGGCGGACCCCTTAATGGCGGCGGTTCGCGACGCCTCAATATGCTAGTTCTGCCCCCCAGGGCCTGTAGGGCTTCCCGTGCTGTTGTTGGGGGTACTGTCCGGGATACTGGCTCCATCCCAGAGCACCGCCTCCGAGGAGGGGCGGCATGGTTCCGGTTCCGGTCGGCATCCCGGAGACGGTGCTCGCGGGCTCGTAGCTGCTGGTCGACGAGGTGGAGGTCAACGAGGTCGGCGGAGGAACGGTGGAGGGGACGGGACCGTGGCCCCCGGGGCCAGGAGCGGGGCCCGGGGCGTGCTCGCGGTGGAAGCTCTGCAGGTGCGAGAGCAATCTCAGTCTCAGTGGATCCCTCTCGTCCAGGCCCTCCATGGTGACGAGATAACGGCCAACCTCGGCCGCGCATTCGCCCCAGCCGACCGCGTGGTAGTCCATCGCCAGCTTGGTGCTGTCGTAGCCCTCCGGTCCTGCAACGATAGTCGATACATTGTGTTGGTGTACAACGATCGGCACTTCTAGAATCTTAGGTTTAAGGGGCGAATGATGACACGTTGCGAGGTGCGCGACGGGGACGCAACAATAACATGACATGTCGCAAGTTTTAGGCTATTGCCGCGTGTCGTACCTATTACATATATTGGCGTACAACGATCGGCACTTGTCTAGAATTGTCTAGACATCGTGTCTGGGTCTGCGCTGCGATCGAGCGGAACATTGTCATTTTTGAGTTCTTCATTGGTAGTGCTTGACCATAAAAATTTATTACGGACTTGGGTACGGCTGAAGTGTCCTGTTTCAAAATGAAAAGGCAGACAAGCTGTACCCCACTCAATGACAATTGACGCATCGCAGGCCCACACTCAGCGGAAAGGCGACACCAGTTTCGGGGAAGATCCTTGAAACAAAGAATCTTTGTGCAGCATCCTCCGAGGCTCCGCGAGAAAATGAAACCACGGAATCTGTAGGCGTTGCACAGTTTTTGGATTACGCCCCAAACTGGTGATTCGTCCTCTGGTTATCCCTACCAAGGAAATTATCTCTTCCCGAGCTTTGGTAGGGAAATTCCAGGACGACTAGGGCAGAACGCTAAGAACGCTAAGAACGCTAAGAACGCTAGAACGCTACGAACCTTCAGTAGGTTAAGAACATTTTAACATTTGTACGGTTTGAGCATTGTAACCTTGCCTAGGACTTGGCGTAGAACTTGTGCGTTCTCAATTCTTTGTTATTAAACTTATTGTTACACCTTTTTAGAACGTTTTTCTATACAAACCAGCGCCATTCGTTAACGTTCGATACAGCACTTCTAGAATCTTAGGTTTAAGGGGCGGTTTACAGCCCTCGGGTATAGGCGACCCTTGCTGTAAGGGAAAAGCGAAGTCAGTCAGTCAGTCGGTCGCTAACAGTCAGTCGAGCCATCAAGTCGTCACGTGAAGAAGTACACCCACAGTTATAATATAGAATCTTTAGTCATACAGTTGTATGTACACAGTTATCAATACCTACAACACTGTACACGCGATTATTGTAAAATCCCACTGTTCTTAATAAACGCTAACACATTGGTAGACTCGTTTTGTCCCGTGAAAAGGAGGGGCGACGAGGAGTGTACGCGTCCTCCCGAGAGGATGGTAGCCGATGGGTGTCTCTCTAGCAGCCAGCTGCCGAACCATTGTCGGCCGGCCAATCCGACAGGTAGCAGCGTGGGAACCGTTCAGACCCCCATAGCGCACCATGCGCGCGAGCCCCGTGCAAATAAACGAAAGCGATCGAAACCTCGGATAGTTGTCGATTGTCGTTCGACTAGATCAACGCGAGACAAGATCGGACGGAAGTCTCTGTCCAGGCCTGTTTCCTAGAGCCAAGCCTCCGCATTCGCTCCCGGAACTTGTGATCGGAAAGACTTTTTGTAGTAGGAAACCGGACGGAAAAGCGAAGATTGTTTCCTTACTGTTTTAGAGGTTTGTACGGGGAGAAATTCTTGTTGACTCTCTTTGTTCCCTACTCTTTTTGTACTCCTTTCGAACGTAGATTTTGCTCTTCTACTACTAGGGTTCGTCGTCTAGGATCGTCGTTAATACTAGGTTCACGGGGCCCGTGAAAATGACCGGTTCTAATATGTCTAATTTACGATTATTGAGATTACTCAACAAACTTGTTTTCTTAGGTATATATTATTTAACGAAATGGCGGACAACTTGGATAGGCAGATTCTTATTTTTATAAAGTAATGTAAAATATTCGCTTTTAACGCTCCGTAAACCTAGCGTTAATAAATGATTATCGCAGGATCTTCGAGCCTACTTCGCGGCTCTAGAAGGGTAAATTCTCGCGTCGCTGGGAATCGGATGTTATCGGTAGGATCTCCGGGGCGATCGATGGTACATAGAAACGCGACGATAGAAGGTGCCCGAGGGTCGATTAGGCGAATACTGTGTATGCATAAACGCACGAGCACGGAATGGGACGGATTCGAACGGAACGGGACGCGAGTCTGTTTCCCACAGAGTTCGACATCTGTCCCAGCCGTGGGCATGGGAGTAAGGGAGTACGGGAGCTAGGGAGAGTAAGGGAGGAAGGGAGTCGGTGGCTCGTTCGCGAAGGGTGCCGCTCGGCGCGGGATACCCCACCACCTAGCCCGCCACCAATCGTGGGAACACCGCTTCGGAAGAGTCGTTGACTTCCTATCCTTCCCACAGGATCTCCGTTTCGGGTCCCAGCACCTGCTTCTCCTCCGGGAATATCCCGGCTAGCGGTACAGTCTCCGGCCTCGATTCTATTCGGGATCACGGTTCGGGGATTCCCGCGGTATGTATTTTCTATTTGCCGAGGATACTTTGTCCGCCAGCTAAATGGCCCATTCGACACCGCGTTCCCACAACCGTATCGACCAGTTGCTCCGTTCGCGACACTCTCGGAGCTTACCTTTTCATGCGGAAGAAAAATTGTCCGCATCAATTACAATGGCCACTTCGAAATTGATTTCTATTCTTTACTGATTTTAACAGTTCGAGAGTAACGTGCAGGTAGCACATGCGTGGTATCTTTAATTTCTTGAGGATTACTTAGTATTTCTGAATGTGGTACGTCAGTGATGAGCAACATGCGGCCCGCGGGACGCATTTCGCCGAGTAGCATACCTACTGCGGCTCGCAGACCTTTATCCACGATTTGTGATACATTGTTGTTGATTCTCGGCTATGTTTTCTAGTATTCGACAGTTTTCGCTGAACCGCGCTAGGAAACACATTCTTCGCATAACGCTCGAGTATTTTCATATTTTGCCATGAGCTCGAATTCTGGTAAAAGTAAAATTGAAAATCAACATCGGCAATTTATCGAAAGTTGGACGTACGATTGCTTTTTTACTTATATCAGTGAAAGTGCTGCTTGTTTGATACGCAGTGATAAAATATCTGTGTTGAAAAAATGTAATATTGAGAGACACTATGATAGTAAACATTCTTTAAAATTTAATAATCTGCAAGAACAGTTACGCAAAGACGTGGTGGATCAATTACAAGCAAGTTTCAATTTAAAGCTGCGAAATTCACTTGAGAGTACTGCATCCACCGCAGATAGGGCAGTTCGCGCGAGTTACCTTGTTAGTCAAATTTTGGCAAAAAAGATGAAACCCTTTTACGACGGAGAAATGGTGAAAGAATGTTTATTGGCGACAGCAGATGCGGCCTTCCCCAATCAAAAGGATATAATTTCCAAAATTGGCTCGTCGCGATTTACAGTCGCAAGGAGAATCGACGAACTATCAGAGA
>CM052146.1:18837381-18861625 GCA_028454255.1 Halictus ligatus
GTAGAACCTTTCGATCCGAGGCACAATGTAGTAGGTACGTATAGGTATACGATTGAGCTTTACGAGAGACGATTTCTTCGTGAAATTTATGTATGTTTCTTTCTTTCTGATTTTACCCTGGCACAGGGTAATCACACCTCCAAATCTAGGAACTTTCTATTTAGGCCGCGTTCATTCGTTTATGGTCGGACGTGACACACCAAATTACAAGGTGGGCACGGACTCGTGACGAGAATTCACTGTACCATTCTCCGAGGTGCCAACAATAGGATGCCTTTCCGAGTTTTTTCTCGGGAGCGTGGAACGCGGACGAGGAGGGCCTCGATCGGCGCGGAGCACGGTCGCCGATGCGGCAAATATTTATTCATAATTTCGCCGGGATCGACGCACGCGGGACGGGGTCGAGTGGATTTGTCCGGTCCATCTTCTGGACAAACAACGGGCGCGGGTCGTGCATGTAGCCGGTACGCGTTCCCCCCTCTCGGTGCAAAAAGCAAACACGCATAAAATTACGTCGATCGGCGATTAGGCGGGAACGCGTGGGCCGAGGCGAACGCGGACAAGAGAACCGACGTCTTTCTTGCGAAAACAAAAGTAGAATTCGATCTAAGGGTGGGGGCTTGCGGGAGCATTGTCCATCGATTCGAGCGATGCTCGATAGAGGCGATGATGGTCGATGGTCACTCACTCCCCCGATCGAACGGTTGACCAACGCTGACAGTTGGCGCCGCGGCACAATCGTCCGATAATTGGCAGACATTGTTTGGGACACTTGATTTTCGGCGCGACCCGACGCGCATATGCACGAAGTCTGCGTTCCTCGGGTCCCGTACTTTACGATTTGTTGCTCGTCGAACGGACAATCGGAAATATGAATTTATCGGCGATCGCGTTACCGGAACACCGCCCGAGTCTGCGTCGACTACGCCACCAAAATATGAATTTATCACCGATCGTGTTACAGTGGTCAACGCGCGGCGATAATAGCGGCGACCGCATTGTGCGCTCGACTCCTGTTTGCGCTCGTAAATCCGAGCCGCGAATCCCAGGCTCGGCGTAAAATTACCGCGAAATTATTCCATTCCGCGTTTCACGAGCCCAGCAAACGGTTCCGAGGAAAAGTATTTCACTTGTCGATAGTACTTTATATACTTCTGATCCTCGTTGTCGAATCTTTCGCGTTTCCAGAATTTTTCCAACGCAATCGAATCACGTCACGACGGGCGAAGCTCGGGTCCCGTGATTCGAACGTTTGGAAATCGGCCGAGTCACAATCGACAGTCTCGCGCACCATCTGTGCCGGCATCGGCCCTTTTCAATTAATCTAGCCGCCAGCGGATAAAAGCATTAGCTCTCTCCGGTTAACTACCGTCCAAGTGCTCGGATTACAAGCCGATCGAACGAACGCCGGAGGAATCGAAACGGTGAGAAGCGAAAATTTTCGGCTCGAACCTGGATCGGTTCTCGAAGGTCATGCTTCGGAATCGGTTATCGACCGACCCAGATGCCGATATCGGCTAGTCCCGTCGAGTTCCCACGGGGGCGGATCGGGAACGGTTTCCCGATTTCGCGAGAGAGAGAAAAAAAAAGCAAAAAGGCGAAAAAGAACCGCGCGCGCCCGAACGAGAACGCGGTCACGCGAGGGTGACCGCTCGATTCAGAAAGGACATCGATCGGATTTTAAATGAACGTGTACGGGCGCACCCTAAAATTACGGCCCCATTTGAAAATGGCACCCCAATCGTCGCGGCGATTCGCCGCGGTCCGGACAAGTGCCGTGCAAAACTGTTGCGGAACCGCAGCCGAGTCGTATATTAAACAATTTTTTTGGGCGTGATTTTAAAAGGTGACAGCTGTCAGGCCGACTCGCCGGACCGGAACCGGGAGATGAATGCGAACGTGCGTGCGTTTCGCCGGGGCATTTCGACGGAGTCCGCTGAAACGCGGTTCATTAGGCGAAACGCATTCAACGAATGTTTCGATGAGAACGCTTCGGCGAGCCTCCCGCCCCTTGTGAAAGCCACAACGGCCCGCCGTTTCTTGTTCTTCGCGTTCGCAATTGATCTCGAGTCGAGCCGTTCGCGGTTTTCGATTTCAGACGCGTTTTGCGAGACGCCGGCGAGCGTCGAACGCTTTTCCTCGTTAACTGTCTTTTGACGCGACCCGACCGCGCCATCCATCACAGGTTCAAATTTTTACAACATCACGCGGCATTGTGCGAATTAAGAGACGATTGATCGATGACTTTCCAATCGATGTCTTGCATTGTCCGACTTCTGAGGGGCTGCGAGTCCCTCCCTCGATTACACACAACTACATCGTACCATTAATTCGCATTCTGGTTCTTATCCCGAGGGATAAGAGCCGTAGTGGATTAAACTCGTCCGGCGAGATGTTGGATAATTTTCATCCCTCCTTCCCTCGGGCGGTAAATGCGTCAACTTGGCAAAATTAACTGAGATAAGATTTTTCGAACATCTTGCTGGTTACCCAATACGTTCCTTACACGAATCTATGAAAGCGTAATTTCATTATAATGTCGTCGACTCCGTAAAAGTTGGAATAATTAAACAATGACGAACCCATATCTCAGATTGCTGTAATTATGGCTGATCATGATTTTTGCAACAGTTGCCACCCCTTTGTTCAGAGCTATAAACCGGCTCAGAAGCCACCCCACCGACGCAGAAATGCTACAACCATCTAGCGGTGAAATGCCGGAACTAATGCTCCGGATAAGAAAGACACATGTGCGGAAAGAAAGTAAAATATAACGTTTTTTAAGGTTAACAACATATTACGGGAATAGAGAAATGTTCAGGAGACATTTCTGCACTCACATCATGCACAAAAAATATATTCATAGTAGGAGAAACAAAGAATATTGAGAATATTCTAGCATTGAACAGACCCATGTTACTGACGAGTTGCCAAGGTTCTGTTCCATGCTAAAAGCTGCTCAGGTTCTGTTCCATACTAAAATGGCGATGTTAGAAAAATGAGAACGCCGAAACCCCGGGCGTGAGCACTTTCATATCCTCTTTGGTATTTCTTGTAGTTGCAAATGATTCTTGCAAGTTTAACTATATACCGCAACCGTACACAGCGGCAGGAATCACTTGCTGCGTAAAATTTGAAAGTAGCGGCAAAATGATCAAACTGCTAGCCACAATCACCGACGAGAAACAGGAGTAGACCAATCACCGAATGTATTTTTTTGTATCATGTCTTACCATTTTTGTGTCACATCCTACCGTATCGGTCGGAACTATGTAATAACAGAGAGGAAATGAGAGTGCTCACGCTCCGGGTTTTAGTGTTCCCACTTTTCTGTATCATCTTTTTAGCCTGGAACAGAACCTCCATCAACTTTTTAGCCTTGACCAGAACCTGCATCATTTTTTTAGACTGTATTAGAACCTGCATCATGTTTTAGGCTGAATCAGAGCCTACATAGAAAAGCCTCTTTTAACATAGAAGTAGTATGCACTCTGGTATTATTTGGAATCCGCAGCTAATGATGCAGGTTCTGGTCCAGGCTAAAAATTAGACTAGGGGGCAGCATTATACTGGGCACACTATAATCCCGGGCTTGAGAACTCCCATTCCTCTCTGGTAATAATCAGCAAACAAAAGGATGTTGTGCCCTTGTAATGTTACTTTTTCGGGAAATATTGCGTGTAATATTTATTTACACTTAATCCCTACCAATTCCTACATACTTCCTTATCCTTCTTTTCATTCTATTTATGGCGTGTTTGAACTCATTTTCACAGAAAAATATTTACAATAATAATAGGTTATTATATACAATAATAATAGTTATTATATTACGAAAACTTAATTTTCATTAGTACTTGCTCTGATAGGAGCTTACAATGAGCCACTGAAGTGGTTCAGTGTAGATGGCACCACTAATTTAATTTATTTTGATCGAACCGAGCAAATGAATCTTGCCACAGTTTGAATTCTATCTTACCGTGAAGAAGGCAAGAATCAATTTCCACTAAAAAATTGATAATATCACTCGACTATAGTGATTACGAAGGAAAAAGAAGGCAGAGAGATAAAATAGATCTGAAGAAGATGAATCAGAGAACATAATAATGGGATGAAATATGTGATCAGAATTTATGGTATATTTGTCCACTTTTTCTGCCGACGACTCACAGATCCAGTAAGTAGCTGACATCTATTTTAATTGTCCATTTTATGGTGGCGGCCATAATAATAGCAGACGATACGTCAGATAATGTCAACTACATGTAAGATTTGTGTTTATTGACAAATCAAAAACAATCGAACGTTGTTGCCGAAGGAAGACACTGCAAACTATTAGCCAGTGACCAACAGTCTGTCGACAGATATGGTAGAAAATCTTGCCGCGAAGTTATGCTTACTTTTACCGGAAAAAGCACAATCAGGTACACACCGCGGTTTCATAATTCTTTTGTAATTATTACGAACAGTCGATGGACGCGTTGATTTTTACGTGTATCATAAATGAAATGTACTTTGTAATGCGAAAGATTGATTTGTAGCGGAACAATGGAAATTACTGGGACAAGAGAAGGATGGATCTCTGTTGGTCGGATGGACAGAGGAAACCGTAGAAAACGAGATATCCACGTCGTATACTGTTGTAGGCCATTACGACCGGATTAACGATAAGTTACAGGTGTGTTGCATGTATAAGAAACGTCATTATCCATTTGAAATGACTCGTACTCGTATTACCCAGGTGTTACACAGATTCGGCGAAATGTTGAACATAGTGCAGGCAACGATAAATCAAAGTCGAACGGTTTTTGGCTACGTGATAAAACAGAAAATATGTCCAGACTCCGGCGTGGAATCTACGACAGAAACAGAAGAAAATATATCAGCCGACGCTGAAGCTGAAGCGTACGAAGCATACATCGCCGAATTGCAAGAAGATAATGTAACAATTCATAACTTAAACACAAAAAGGACCAAACAAGTACGCATACAGTTTTTATACAGAGAAAAGGATGACGGACATCTGGACAAATTTTTATTGCTAATTCATCAAGAATGTAAGCATAAGAATGCTCTTGTCAATCGCGATGGAACTTCTTCTGCCGATCGTTGTAAAACAAATTGTATCATTGTACAGGTATCATAATATATACTGTACTGTTCGATGGTTCAGAATCGAATTTTCGAACGATGAAGGAATTGAAATCGGAGCCGCTGGTGAAAGCTTTTATTTGGGCTCAGTGGGACATGGTGAATCAGGTTTTATATCATATACATTATCGAAGAATTCCGGTGAGCGTCGTTTCCGAAAATGAGGAAGAGAAGCAGAATAAATGTACTCGAAGTAATCCGACGCTCAGCGGCCTCCAATTTCACGACGATTTACCGCACGAAACAGTGGTACCTAATTTATTAAGATATTTAGATGTTCCCATTTATGTGGGACTTCGACTTGACTTCTTTCGTTTCAGTTGAACATACCGCTGAATCTACCTCAATTGTCAACGTCGTCGAACTGTGGAACTTACGAGGACGACGTTATACCGTTAAGAGTTCACGATTGTTCGTTAGATCTAATCGTGGTCTCCGATTCGAAAGGAATGGTCTGTGTCTGCCACCACTACCTGTACCGCCCGGTAAAGCCGCAACAGCATGTGCTTAACTCACTGAGCGAATCTAATACAGTGCACTTTGCATACTCTGTAACGCTTCTTCACCACAGCTGTGTGATTCATTGCGTGATACCAGGCATACCGTGGTCACGTGCGAAACTCATAAGACCGACGTTCGCGATCTACGAACACCACCACATGATCGTTCTGGTGCAAGGTTTATTTACTCACATGCTCGAGATCGGGACGAATCACGAGCCGTGCTGTCACATACTCTGCGGCCCGTTAACTTCTATCACGTCGCGTTCCTCTTACTTGGTGCCGTTGCTCGAACTCGAGAAACCTAACAAGGGGGCTGGCAAAAAGAAATACGACGCGGCCTCCCTCGAAGGAAGCAACGCGACTACTTGTCCTAATACCAGCATACTAACAATAGATCTACCCACGCTAGACTTGGTACAACTAACAATCCCTTCCGACTTCCTCGTCGAAGTGTTTCGGAAAGAGGCGTCGCTCGAGGTGCGTTTGGGAATACTCCACTACTTTCTCTGCCACAGAAACGACATCGACGTTATTTCGGAATTAATGTGCTCGATCGCGGAGAAACCGAGATCGTTGGATATAGTAAGGTACATGCAAGAAATCCTTATCGGCGGCTCGTACGCGCTGGTGCAAAAGAACTTGCTGGTCGACGCTGTACCGTTGCTGGCGTTGCTGCCTGTCACGACCATGGAAGAGTACACCAGTTTCGAGATCAAAGTGAACGATTTAAGTATAACGCTTAGCCACGAGAAACTCTGGAACACATCGGTAATGTTGCTTTCGCCCCAGCAACGGCTGGTCCCTTACCGTAGCGACTTGTGGACTAGATTGTGGGATCAACTCGGTAAAAATAACGGGGACAAAACGAGATTCAAGCCGAGCAAAGTTGCAGAGAAATTGTTAGTTTCCTTAGCGTGCTACCAACCCGAAGCACTGTCTAGATCCAGTACTCCAATGTCTCCGAGCGGAGGGTAACGCTATTTTTTGTGTTTAACGTTGATTAACAATACTAGACTTGCATGTTCTTCAAACAGTATCTATGTTCCACCAGTACCCCAATTGAATTCAAGTCGTTTCTTCATGTCCTATACACACAGAGAGAGAAAGAGGGGAATTGTAAAAGATCGAGTGTACATCGTAATAGACCAGAATGAACAATGTTGCAGATTGGTTGTGGCGACGGTATCGCTCGGCGAACTCACAGGTGGTCGCAGCAACAAACTGTTGGATTCCAGTTTGCCGTTCAACGAGACCGAGAGTTGTACAGCCTCGAAACAGGAACACGTCGTGTCCGTGAATTTGCGGGAGTTGTCGATGTATTTGCTGAAACACGGTACACAGACATCCGTGATACACGTCCAAGGGTCCTGTACGCCGCTGCACGTTCATGCTATGGCGACCAGACACGTGGCAGCGCAACTGGAAGCGTCCAGAGCTCTCTGTCAAATGTTGTGCAGAGCTGCGAACGTTGATCCTCGGCTTGAACAGGAGCGGGGTTTTATACTAGTGTAAGACGACGACGCATGAACGAATTTCCATTCTCCTCTCGTCACGCCTGCACGATCGTGTCCCTATTTTTAGGGATCAATTGGACGAAGCGAGGCGGTGGTTGTTGTTCATACTGCTAGAACGCTACAGGTGTGCGATAGAAGGCTTGGCGTTCCCCGCGCCCCAAGGATTCACGTCGTTCTTCACTTACCTCGGCTACAGAACTCTAAAGTATTCGATGTTCCTGCAATATATTCAACGATCGGTATTCGAGCTGCAAGTGGACGTGACCAAAATCATCATGGCCGGTACAATATTCGCTTTCGCGTTTCGAGTAACATGTTCGTCACTCGGGATTTGTCCGTAACGGTATATTCCATTTTATAGACATCAGCGACACGAAAGAGAACGCTGTTCGTAAATTGACTTTGTTATCTTTGCTACCAAGATCACGAGCCAAGAGGCTGTTGAATCAATGGCTGCACCCAGTCAGCTTCATGATTAGAGCCCGTGAACACGCCGCGAATATATTGTCCGGCGAAGTTAGCCAAAACCGTGGTAGAACGTCACAGCACAGAAATCATCATAATGGTAATGATACATTATTGTTGGAACAAGGAAGAATATTATATGTAAAATATGCGCGTAGGTAAAGAAAACAAATTGTTTGCAGGTTTAGCTGCATTTCCCTCAGCGGATCGTTTATCACCTCTAGATACCTTCCTCGATCTACTTACAGCGAAAGGTATGAGTTTACGTTAATCTATCTTGTGATTTTTACACGTAACATTGTGAAATAATATTATTTTACAGCTAGCTTAGCCGAATTAGATTTTGGACTACTTATAGAAGCTACAGTTACGTCTACGGAAGATTTTTTATAGGTAACTGTATTTTAGTCGAATTTTAACTAAACTGAACCGCAGCGGTTGTATCTAGAACTTTTTTTTTTACAATCAAAAATAGTAGTACAAGTAATGTTTTAAACGTATCAAGTGCCATTGTTATCTTCCAAGGTATCCAATGTATGAATGTGGTCGTAATCCGTATTTTCTAAATGTGTAGGTGTTCTGTTCTTAAGAATTCTATACGGTGAACGTTTTTGTAATTTTAATATCACTTTCTACACGGTCGACAACTTTAACTACAGACTCTTTTTATACTACTGCTTTAAAACAGTTAAAGTCTAGTGTGAGCCAGCTTACGAATGTTTTAAGTAAGTTTGGATTTTTGTAATGAATTCTATCTTGATATTTTGTTATGTATTTACCAGAGCCGTATCCTTGTTTCTATTAATCTTCTATTATTATTACTATTACATTGTTATAGTTTCGTATGGACGTTGTTAATTCTTCAATGAGACGATTATTTATTATAATTATTTTATTATAATGTTGTATATTTACCTCTGTCCATATTAATCGTAAATAACTTTAGTAATTTCATGTGCAATATTTATGTAACTTAAACGATTTTAAGTTGTTTTAACATTTGTCGTATTTTATAAAGTCACAAATTTCCAAAATTTGTACCCTGCTTTGTCTTTACACGAACGCATACTATATTGTTAATGAAAATACATATCAGGAGATATGTACAAAAGTGCAGCAGTATTAATTTTTCTGTAAATGTGAATGTAAATGATTAAATAGCAATTGCGTGTTCTTAATCTTCCCCATCACTGTATTTAGTCGTTTTTAACATAACATTCATTGTTTTTAATGTTGATTCGTAGAGAATATATGAAATTATTCGAACAATATGCGATCGGTATTCATTGTTACAAGTTATAACATCCATCAAAATTATAAAGTTTATTGATTCCAGAACAAATTGTATCATAAACACAAAATTACTGTCCATATTACAGTTTCTTAAACAATATATCAACATTTGTACATTAGTAACATTTGTACATTAAATGTAACTTACATTAAATGGAAATAGTACAAACGATACATAAATGCTTAGAAACATCATAATATATAAATTAAAATATTTATATCAAAATATTATTGAGATTGTATTTTATAGTGGACATTATACTCGTTTAAAAATAATTATTATTTGGCAATAATTATGAACATTCATTGTTGAATGGAAGACAGGAAGTATTATACTAATTTTGGCATACGAGGGTAAAGAATATTAAAACTAAATTAGTTAATCTCACAATGGAATATGAATAAAAGTTCCACAAAAACGTTCGTTACCATTACCGTTCCCTCCCTTGAGATTTTCAATATTTTTACCTATTTTTGTATTTGTTCTATCACAATGTGTTAACACTCAAACATTGTTTGTAACAAGGTTAACACTGAAAACAGTGATATGTTTTTTAGTCGCACCATCACGGGTGCAGTATTTTCTCGAGAAATTTTTTCACATCGCTCATTTCCTGAAAAAGTAATAATCATTATCGATTAACAATTTTTGTTAAACAACTCGCAGAACGTCCTACCTCGTCGCAAAATGTATGCATCAGTCCTCTATACGTCTTAAACTCTGTTTGTGTCATAAATTGTTTTAGAAGAGCCGCAGTCAGTTGTCCCCACTTATACGGCACTATTGAATCGAAATCGCCGTGACACTGTAGCAATGGAGTGTTTCTGTTCCCTATTGCTCCCTGAAAAGTACAGAATCTTTGTGTTAACAAGTAAACATAATTTCACGCGATATTGTATATTTTTACATACATCAGGGAACTTCCGATGAAGAGGAAGCCAACACGATAAACCTATAACGCCAGCTAAGGGTTCTGGAAATGTAAGAGCGCTATACATAGCTAGAGCACCGCCTTGACTAAAACCACCAATTGCAATGCGCTCCGTAGGTATTCCCGCAGCAACTTCTTCTGCGATTAACGAGTGTACCATCCCTGCAGCTTTTTTAATGCCCGCCTCGTCCTCTGGGCCATCTGGTTCCAATGTTTGCAAATCAAACCTAGAGTTTCCAATACATCATTTTGTTTGTCGATGTTGCTATACAAATCCTTGTGCTTCGTTATAATGCACTGCCACTCGTCTTACAGGATAATTCTGTACACTTACCAACTTGGCATCAGTAATCCATAGTTTAACGTCACTGGCTGCTTAGGCCTATCATAACGAGACTATATTATCTATCTATTAGGCGAGCGTAGAAATACTTCTTAATACAACTATACGTACGCGGAAGGGCAGATTATTTTAACATGAGGTGATCGTATGGCGTTCAACGGACTGGCCCAGCCATGTCTGTGAAACCAAATGGAAATTATATTTACGTGCAATGCAAGCGTGAACTGTTGTCATAGCATTGCATAATTCATTATCTCACCCTGTGTCGCCCAACCCGTGGAAGAATATTAGCTGCAACAGTGGAACAATTATGTTGTAGTATGCAAAATTATGTAAAGAAAACCTTATTAGCATACAAAAGCGGCTTTCACATACTTATTAGTTAACACGTGTCATTAGTGTATATATATATTTTTTAATTAAGATACCGCATCGCAAACCTTGAACGTAGAATACGAACCGTTTAAAATTTGCATAACGATAGTGCGACAGAATTGATTAACTTACGGATAATTGGAAATCATTCTGCACTACATAGACAAATAAATGGATAACCAAGAAAAAAAGCACGTTGCGCAAAGATATTCTCTTTTCCTTACCGTTGCTGTGTGTTTCGCGGTAGCCGCAATTACAACGGGATTCGTCGATGTCATTATTTCTCGTGCTTTCGAACGGACTGTGCGAAAAATGAGAATGAGAGAAATGAGAATGCAAAAATTACGAATACAAAAGCTGTCATCAGATATGCAACGGGTGGAAGTCGTGCGCATGCTTTACAAAATCTAATGAGTTTTCAAATGGGTACCGAAGTACAAAGTTGGTTGGCACGAACCTGTTGTGCTATTGTTCATCATCAATACCTTAAATGTTACGTGCTTTATTGTTGTGAAAATGTTCATCGTGATATTCGCAATGTTAATATCTACTAATGACAAGTTGCGGAATATATTATTATATTTAATGAGAATAGTTAATGAGAATATGTGCTTGAAATTTGATATTTACGCAACGATGCTTGTCTGGGATCATACGATTTTAAGAGACGATGTAATTCTACATTTTATTTCTCGAGAATTAAATAATAATTGATTGTAACTGTACTTTTACAATTTCCGAGAAATTTCAATCACTTTCACCGAGACGGACGCGTACAAATTGTGTTTATAATTTCTGACTTTTCGATCCTGAAAAGAGAACAAAAGGATTGTACGAGCATTAAATTCAACAACTTTTTCATTCACGATAGGGTACGTTTAATGCAACAACTATAATTAAATATTTAATCAGCCTGAAAATATTTAAATATACATTGATATTAATCATCCTAGATAGAGAGTAAAGGGAACTCGATTTACATATTTTAATTTGGACATTATAAATGCCCTTTAGCGTCTTCTTCAAATAACCTCCATGACCAGACGCTTCTATCCCCACCACAGTTCATTGCACACCTGGTAATTCGATTCATACGGAAACCTATGTTTACTATGATACGCGTCATTGATAGCGATAACCGATGTACTGTAGATTATTCGAGTAAATATCTTATTCCTTCCTAGTGATGGGCATTATCGACTAAATTCAACTATCGACTAATTACTATTTAGTTACTACATACTATCGAATATTTAGTCGACAGAAATTTCGTTTTAGTGGTTACGTCTAGATTGCGGTCTATAGTCTATGCCTACGTATAGATCTAATTTCTCACTCACTCTTACAGCACTGTACTGCAGTGCTCACTCAGTATTATAGGTACAGTAGTGATGGGCATTACCGACTAATTACTATTTAGTTACTACATACTATCGAATATTTAGTCGACAGAAATTTCGTTTTAGTGGTTACGTCTAGATTGCGGTCTATAGTCTATGCCTTCGTATAGATCTAATTTCTCACTCACTCTTACAGCACTGTACTGCAGTGCTCACTCAGTATTATAGTTTACATTAGTTTATATTTTTTGTTTTATATTTTCCCTCTCAGTTAGATATGTCTTTTTCAATAAGATTGTTAAAAAATTGTAATTTCAAATTTCGTTTCGACATTAATTTATAATTATTGTCATCTATAAGTCTGATTATAAATAATAAATAAATGTAAACAATAATTTGAAAATGTATATAAATTATTATTTATGAACTTTTTAAAAAAATATCTATAAAAACATTAACCCAACCACTACCGAAATTAGTATTTGAAATTGTTTTAGAAAAACAATACTCTATTGTATTCGCGAGACTGCAGTGACTATATATATATATATAGCTAGTTTTAATTTTAATTTTTACCACTAACGACGCTGTCAGCAGATTTCAGTTCCAGTTGGTAATACAGGATGTGACACGAAAATGGTAATGGGGTTACGTGGCCCCACAAACGTGGGACACGAAAATGCATTGGATGTTAGGTCTATTCTATACCTCGTTCGTGGTACATATATTTATATATATCAGTGATAACCTCCCACGCGAGTGTTTGTTTGGTTTGCGCAGCACAGTGCGAGCAATCTGTGAACGGTAAACGTGAACTGTCAAGCCGACAATCATGTCGGCCGAGCCTGTGCAGAAAGATGGCTCGACGCTGTCGGAACTGTTCGATAGGGCGTTCGATTTGTTCAACGAAATCAACAAAACCGACCAACCTACGAACAGTACGAAAGTTCAGGTATTAAACGAAAGCTGATTCGATTTTTTCCCTTAAAGCTGTGACACGTCCATTCATTATCTGTTTGTCTTTTTTGCGATAGTCTGACATCAAACAGGCCATGCACATGCTGGAAGACGCGACAAGGCTGGTTTCCGTAGTGGATATGTTCAGTGAGAACGAAAGCTTCGAAGAAGTGGCCACGGAAAATATCAAGTATTTGTTGCTCCCGGCCCTGCTCGGTACGCTTGCCACGAAAATTTGTAACTTGGACGATCGGATGCACATCGTAAACGTCGCCGAGATTTACTTCCTTGACTTTTTGAAGCGCGTCAAGTCATACGGTTTGACAAACGTGAACTTACCGGAGAACCAGGAGAAGGAGCACGATTCCGCGAGGAGTCGCTCGAACGCGGAAGCGGTCATCGAAATGGTATTTCCCAACGTTCTAATCGATCTTGAAATTGTTGCTAATTCCGGACGGTTTTTAGGTATCCCGTAGAAACACCAAACTACAGAGATACAAGGAACAAAAGGAATTAGAGTCGCAACTGCAGACCCTGAAGACTAGTCTGAATAACTTAAACATCGATGACGAAACGAAGAGAGAGTATTTTACGACGCTCGTCAAATTGTACGTGAACAATGCGATAGAGGAGTTGAGTATGTTAGCGGCCGAGAAGCCGATTCTCGAACATATGAAAAGCGTAGGAAAGAACGAAACCATGGGCTCTCATGCTATGCGAAGGCCTAAACCACCCGCAGCCAAATTGCAGCCGATCATTATTACGCGAGACGAAGTGCAGAAACAAGTGTTCGGAGCTGGTTATCCTAGTCTGCCTGTGCTCACGGTCCAAGAATTTTACGATCAGCGGGTGAAGGACGGAGAGTAAGTATAATACTCTGAAACTGTTTCCATCGTCCACAAACTCTAATTGTATCGATGTTTCTATCTTGAAGCTGGCCGGATCCGTCGAAGGCTAGCACCAAGTGTTTGCAAGACATGGCGAACACAAGCGGAAACACCGAAGAAGAGGAGGTCACACAAGAAAAACTGCTCGAAGCCGACGACGAAGAAACATTGACGCAGATGCGGGCCATGGATGAATACAAAGACAGTTTCAGGAGAGGATGGGGCAACCGTGCGAATAGAAGCTGAGCTTCACAACTGTTACATACAAAAATTGTCATCAATTTGTTGGCTATATGTTTCGTGTAATCGTTTCAGTTGATATTCATTTTGTTTTGTCCTTTTTATTGAGAAATCATGAAATATATGATTTGTATAACGTTTACTTAAGATATAGTTCTTATGGCAATTACATAGTAAAAGAATTTGAAATCTATATCCTTCAGTCAACAAGTATCAACAGAGATTCAGCTTAAAATTAATCAATCCTTTTATTCCTAAAATTTTCATTCAGTCCCATTTTTTGTAGCATTTCAGGAGAATATAGTAGTCCAATCTGTGGCAGAATACCAGAACTTCGTTCCTTGAACCATAGACGAGGTATGGGCAGAGAGGAAATAAGAGTGCTCACGTTCGGGATATTAGTGTCCCCGGTATAGTGCTGCCCCCTAGTTTAATTTTTAGCCTGGATCACAACCTACATAATCTTTTTAGCCTGGACCAGAACCTGCAACATTAACTACGGATTCCAAATAATGCCGGAGTGAGTGCTACTTCTATGTTAAAAGAGGCCAGCGTAAAAGATGATGCAGGTTCCAATATAGGCTAAAAAGATGATACAGGTTCTGTTCCAGGCTAAAAAGGTGATGCAGGAAAAGTGGGGACACTAAAACCCCGAGCGTGAGCACTTTCATTTCCTCTCTGGTCGTAGATTATGGATCAGCCCAAAAGGTTTTAATGATTTTACGTGTACAAAACTGTGAACAATAAAATAGGGATCCACAAGTGTTTAGAAGTGAGGTTGTGTTCGAAATGGGTGCTGATAAAAATTCAGAAAATCTCGTAAGTTGGATAGTATTAATTCAGTAAACAAAATAAATTAACACATACTCTATTAATTATTCAGGAAATGTCAGATTTTATAAGGCTTGTTATGTTTATGTCAGAAATTGGGATTGTATAGCATCGCGTATGGTACCGTTAGTTTGTTATACCAAATCTTATTTTTTAATCGGATTAAAAGGGTTTAGTAATTTATATATTTTATATAACATGTAATTTCTTTTATGTATCCTACTTCGCCTTTCGTTCTTCATAAATTGTGCATTTTTCGGAGTTACTGTATGTAAATGCCGCCTTTAAATTTTAACGAATATTTGTTGTTTTTTTTATAATTTCATAACTTTATTAATTTTTCTGATGCACTCATTACATTGCAAATTAATAAAACTTGATGTTGCAGGTAATACAAATCAATAAATGGGACGGTTCTGCTGTGAAGAATGCGTTAGACGATGCAGTTAAAGATGTATTTATTAAGAAATATAATTATGTGGAAAATTTTGGGCTATTCGATGGGCGGCTGGCTCTTTGTGGAATCACTGTGATAATGGCACTTATAGCTGTTCTTTGTGATTATCTGTACCCATTCCCTGCATCTAAACCTGCTTTAGCTGTCTGTGTTACATTATATTTTGTTTCAATGGGCATTTTAACATTGTACACAACGTACAAAGAAAAGGGGATATTTGTTGTCGCTATTCAAAGGTAATCGCAGAAGGATTTAATTTTATGTAGTGTTACTGTTTCCTGCTAAAGTTGTACTAACCGATACTTTTTATCTTTCAGAGATCCAGCTGGTTTTAACCCTGACCTTATTTGGGAGGCTAGTTCCTACTTGAAAAAGTATGATGACAAATACAATCTGGTATTGTCTGTTAAAAACGGATCCACGGGAGTCGTAAATGAAGCTTATATTACAGTATCTGTGGCAAACTTTATCGACGTGAACGGCGTTGTCATAACAGAATTAATAGAAAACAGAGTGACTAGTCTACACGATAGCTTGACCAGTCAACGAAAAGAAAAGTAGCACGAAGAAGTAATGGTCTGAAGTAATTGAATTTCTCATTCTCCCTATAATTTTTCACATTTTTATGTACTTTTCGTTGGTGTAAATATTACATAAAAATAAAGTCCAACAATTTAAAATGACATATGTATTGTTATACATGTTTAAATACAATAGAAAAAACAAATATAAACTTTTACATAGCCATCAATAGAATAAAAATTTTCTTCATCCACTTACATTACTATTAAATTATTTACATAGCTACGTTACGATTTATTCGAAGATTTCCTTTTGACGATGTACGGCCAATAAATGTTCAACTAACGTCGCGATTGTAACTAATAATCGAGAAATAAAAAGTAGAACAAACGTTGAATATTTATAAATAATAGAATTACAAAGCGTAATGAAAAATGCGAATTTTTATTTCATATATTTCCTTCTCAAAGTTTCATTAATATTAAATGTGCCGGTTTTATACAAGGTCGAAAGGATATTGTGATTTTAATGCAATAGACGTACAGTTTTAAAAAAGTTATACTGCTAATGGTCGATGAAAATAATAATTCAAATAGGTAATTTACAATTATAAATGGACTGCGAACCTTTATG
Organism: Halictus ligatus; assembly: GCA_028454255.1. Lineage (NCBI taxonomy): Eukaryota > Metazoa > Arthropoda > Insecta > Hymenoptera > Halictidae > Halictus > Halictus ligatus. Next base: position 18,853,825 of record CM052146.1, read on the forward strand.
CACTTATGTAAACTTTTATAATACATAGAAACATGCGTACGAACAAAAATCACCAACAACTTTATATAATTTTCAATACAATCTTCTAGATGCCAAAAGAAGTGTCTTCTTTGTGTTGATTCGTATAACGTAACTTGCAGAAATAAGTATTTGCATAAAGATTCGTAGTTTAGTTATAAATAATCTATAAATTATATTAACCATGTGTCGTGTCATCTTCTACAAAATCGGCCGCTTCTTCTCGCGTTACGCAAACAACATGGGACACTTTATTCCTGAATTTAACACCGTAAAATTTGTTCGCGTGATGCAACAATTCAGGCCTACAAGAAAATTACAAGTTTAAGTACGAACAGAAAGTACGCTGCAATCGCGTAAGTAGAAAAGAAAAAGTTACCTAAATGTTGTCGTGATAAACTGGGCGTCGGAGCTAAGCTCGTGAATCATATCCGCCACGGCTTTTCTGTGTTGTGCATCTAGAGCTTGATCGATTTCATCGAACAGATAGAACGGTGCCGGATCGCATTTTTGGATCGCGAATATTAATGCCAACGCTACCAATGATTTTTGTCCACCGGACAACTGATTCATTTCTCTCATTTCAGCTCTGTGACCGGTGAAAGACACTCGTATACCTATCGAGACGAAATTTTCACAATTTCCTTTAATCACTTTCGCCTACATTCTTGTGATAGTGATAACGAACATCGAAACTTACCAACTCCGATGAACCTGTCAGAATCAGCCGATTCTGTTGTTGTGTCATCTCCGTCTTCACCATCGGCTGTCTTCATGACTAATTGTGCGTGACCCGACGGAACAAGTTTTTTGAACACCTCGCTAAAATATTTGCTCACCTGGAAAAAGCAGTGTAAACATAAAATATAAAAAATACACGAGAGAGAACACAGGACGATATCGTCACTCCACGTACTTGTTTGAAGGTAAATTGTATAGCTTCGCATTTACGCTGTTCCAATACCGACATCAATTCTTTAATTTTTTCATCGCCTCTATCTAATTCTTCTTTCCTTTTCACTAGTTTCTCTTTTTGATCGCTGAACGACATGAACTGATCCAACGCCTTTTTATTTACATGACTGAAACGGAATGAAATGTGTCATCACGTTATATATATGTATGCACACGCAGCGGTGTTCCTAATCACACGTGGCGTCGTTGTACCTGTATTTCTTTAAATGATTGTTAGCCTTTTCCATTTCTTTGAACAACTGCTTGGTAGACATAGTGCTAAACTTCGAGTATACTTCGTGACTAGGCAACGCTCCGAGTTCTGTGATCTTGTGCGTACATTCCACTATTTTCTGTTGCAAAATATTTAATTTGCTGGCCAACTTCTCCAAGTCCTTAGCATCAGCTTCTATCTTTTCCTGTGCTTCTTTCTCTTTGATCTTCCACTTCTCAACTTCTGCCGACTCTGCTTTTTGCTAATATAAGAAAAACGATAAATTACCTGTACGCAAACGTTAATTGTCATAAGCGACATTTTTACCTTCTTTATAGCACTGGTAACTCGTTCGTTCTGAACCTTGAAGTCTGAATTCACTTTGACTAGTCTCTTCTCGATGTCTGCTAATTGCGCTTTCGAGGATTCTAATTGTCGCTGTCGATCTTCCACCGATATTTCCTGCAAAGCCTGCACTAATTCGTCTTTCCTTCTTACTAAGTTATTGGTCAATAAGTTCTCCAACTTATTCTTCTCAGCTTCTAGTCTCATGCGTTTCGCGAATGCTTCTTTATTGTCTTTCGTCAGCCGTCTTATATCGTCGTTCAAAGTGTCTACCTAGAATACAGCGAACAATGAGCAAACCGATAGCGTCAATTTCATTACTTCTGTACTTGGACTTTCAATACCTGACGCTGGTCAGCAACGGACAATTGTGCCATTAGTTCTTGATGCAGTTCGCTTTCCAACCCCTCCTTCGTCGCACGCATGGCTTCCAAGCTCGACGTGCACTGAGCTAAGCTCCTTTCTTTCGGAGTACGGTATCTACCTATCGCACTCAGTTCCTCTTTCATGAGTCGTATTTCTGCCTTCATTTTATCGTACACGTCTCTGCGACAAGAGGAACAATGTAATATCTCGGGAACCACCGAGGTACCAACGTATAACGAAGTATCGATAACTTACTTTGCTTTGCTATTTTTGGTTTCGGTTCTCTGCATTTCGCTAACATAAGAGCTGATGTTCTGATCCGCTTTTCGAATCTCGTCTTTGAGGGTGGCCAGTTGGGACTCGAGCGACGTGATTTGCGCCATTAACTCTGACCTGGTCTTTTGTATCTCCAAACGTGACCTCAGCGTATTGAAGTATCCGCCGGTTAACGAGCCCTTCGATGACACTTGATCACCTTCCAGAGTCACGCAATCTAAACCGGAGGTGCGGGCCAAGTTCGTCGCAGTCTCTAAGTTACGGCAGATTAATGTTTTTCCGAAAATATATCTGCATTTGTAGACGAAAAATTTAGATTATACAACACAGTAAAAAATCAATTACGCACAACTAGAATTTACATGTTTGATCTTCGTCTATCACCTCAAAGCTTTGTCGTATTTCTCATCGTATTCTAATTTCGATATCATAGGCATAGCGTCGCCGGTTTTCGGATAGTCTATGTCTTTTACGTGCAGTCGGTTCAAAGGCATAAACGTCACTTCTCCGGGAAGTCGTTGATTGTTCATCTCTTTCAAGATTTTCGTCCCGAATTTATCTGTCTCTACGATATGATGGAACAATCGATTTCCAGCTGTCACCTCCACAGCCATATAAAAATTCTTCTCGCAACTGAAGTTCTCTATCACAGGCCCGTAATAGCTGCTCACCTCGTGGGCCATGTCCTTGCGTGTCCTAGAAATTGAATCGGTCGTCAGCGAGGATTATATTATCCAGGGAGAACCGTGATAATTACCGAAACGTATCCAGCACTTTTCGTACGCTATCTCGTCCGTTTAGGATCGGTTTCCCAGCCATGGACCGCAAACTTTGATCCGCTTTCGCCAAATCTTCTTTGAGTCCTGATAAATTAAGTTGCAGCACGCTCTCTTGTCGATACCTGTAACACGGCGAATATAATCCATAGCTCGCGAAACTTTTATAAACGCAAACATTGTACAATGTACAAACTGTTCTTTTCGAGTGGCTTGACACTGGTCCTTTGCTTTGGTCAGTTCGTAGTACTGCTTGTTATGTTCGTCTATAGACGCTCGTTGCTGCTCCATTTCGCGCGTATGCTCTTCGATCTTCTTCTCTAAAACAACTTGTTTCTCCGCGTCCTTCTTCAAATCCTCGCTGATCTTTCTCTGATGCTCTTCCTTGTCTCGAATTTGTTTTGTAAGTTGTTTCAGTTCATTTTGTATCCACTTGTCTCTCTCGTCCTGGCAACGAAGGAAATATTAAAGAAATTGGGCTGCAGTTTCTGTCTTCTATTTATAATAAAATCATACGGAATACCCTGCTAGTGAATTGGCTGCCGCGACCCTGCTTGGCGTACAATTCTTTCCGCTTCTGCTCTTTCAATTGTAACTCGCGCGTGCATTCCTCTTCGACTCGTTTCATTTCCTCGTACTACAAACGACCAGTAATTTTATTATACAAGTCGTGGAATACGATAGCGACGTGCAACTCACTTCTGGTTTGAGTTCCTCCAATTCAGCCTCTCGCCCCGCAATGTTTCCTTTCAATTTTTCCAGCTCCTGTTGAGCACGCTTTCTACTGTCGTTGTCTCCTTTTACTTCTTCCAGCAGATCATTAATGGTTAGCGTTAATTTTGTTTTCTCTTTGAGCAGCTGCTGCTGTTCAGCACTGTGGATCGAATTTTCATAATATAATAACATGCATAACATGATACAACTACACACTTTTTTCTTAATACTACCTGAGCGTGTCTCTCTCTTCCTTCGCGGTCTGCACTTCCTTCTTCGCTTCTTTGAGGCGTTTCGTCGCAGCTCTCACCATCTCTTGCGCAGTTTTTGCCTCCGCTCCTAAGCGCGCTTGTTCGGCTCCACTGTTTGCTCTAGATTTCTCAAGCTCCTCCAGCTTTCTCTTATTCTCCTTAAGCTCCCGTTCGTGAATCGTGTATTCCAAACAACGACGTTGTTTATCCCAGCATTGATATTCTTTCAGCTCCTCTTTCTCCTCTTCCAAAGTCTTCAAACGTTCCTCTGGAATTAAATCGCAGCGTTGTCACATTCCTAAACGTTATTACACGCTTTAATTACGGTTTACCTATTGTCCGTAAGAAGTCTTGAATTTTTTCCAATTTTCCTTCTGTTTCTTTCAAAATAAATTTCGATTCTTCTCTTCTGTCATCGTATACTCTGGTACCGGCTACTTCTCTTAATAATTTAAGTCTCTGAGAGTCAGGCGCCGTTGCCATTTGATTGATCTACAGAGTATAGTTCATTATATTCTTCATTCTTCCGCACGAATCACAAATCGAATTACAAAGCATACCTTTCCTTGTTTCACAATATAATACGGATTTGATCTTGAGAATCCCGCGGACTCTAGCAAATTCATCACATCGTTTCTAGTTACTATTCTCTTATTAAGAAAATATTGGTCCTTTTTCGAGCCGATCACTCTCCTCAAATATACTTCTTCCTTATCGATCTACAAGAAGCGATTAACATGTAAAACACAATCGAGAAACGTACGAACAATGTAATTTGGAATATCGTGTACTGGTAATCTTCCATCGGAATTATCAAATATAATTTCCACGTGCGCCGAAATAACTCTTGGTCCTGTGCCCTCGTGCAGTAAAGCCTGTCGCTGTTCCGGTCTGAGATGAGAAAATTCGTCGCTCAGAACAAATTGAATCGCGTAAAAAAAGTTACTCTTGCCAGAACCATTTCTGCCCACTTGAAATAAAAAGAAACATACATAAATTTCACAAAGAAATCGTTTCTCGTAAAGTTCAATCGTGTACCTATACATACCTACTACATTGTGCCTCGGATCGAAAGGTTCTACGACTGTCTGTTCACGGTACGATTTAAATCCTTGTATGATCACCTGAATGTAAACAAACGTATTACATAGAACGGTGACGTTCGTATTTAAGGAATTAGGACAGGGTAAAATCAGTGAAATCATGATTGCCACACATTTCTAATCTCTTGATTAGAACATTGGGCAACTTTAGTAGCAACAGTTCTAATGCATTTGTGTACAAACACGCATCGACGTACAGGTTTGGTTATCATTGTTGTTCGACTTATCGGTTCAACGAATAGAAAATATTACCGGTCGATAATAATGATTTGTTCGCGTTAAAGTGGAACAACAATAACAACATTCAGTTCTAACGACGAGCGTCCGTCGACTAGGAAGTAATGCGGAGCGCGCAAAAAACGACAACTCGAAAGTTTAGTTAATCATTAGTTTCCAGTACCTGTTTGATGTACATAATGCAGGGGAAGTGACACGAGTGTTTCTCGTGTTATCACTTTAGGGTAACTCAATTGGGAACTTCGGAGTCACTGAACAGAACAAAAATATTCAACCGACTTGTTGGCAGAGCGACATTTGTAAAGTAACTCGCAAGACGACAACAAGAAAAAGTCCCTAGATTTGGGCGGGAGGTGTGATTCTGTTGCCACTACGTCAAAAAATAACACCGCGCTTTGAACGTTAACACTAGGTTCACGGGACCCGTCAAAATGACGGATTCTAATATTTTAAATTTACGATTATTGAGATTGTGAAGATCCACCTGCGTGGAATTACTCAACAAATTTAATTGAATGGCAGAAGACAAGAAAGACGCGAGAGTTGCCATTGACCGAAAGAAAGTGTACCTATTCGGATGACGGCGGCGGTTCTCGAGTGGAATGACTGCGCTCGTGTGTCCTAGGTTCGGATCGGCGAAGCACGCGCGCGCACGCGAGTACACGCGGGCACACGCGGGCACACGCGAGCAGCTCGATCAGCGTCGCGTAAGCAGCAAGCGGCAAACGGCACGCGACTTCTGCACGTGAAGTCGCGTGCCCGCCGGAAGCTCTAGACCGGATACTTTGTTCCGACCGACACGGTCCCGCGGAATCGCGTTCACCGATTCTGAGTCACGCTGGCTGGACTTTCTCTGAGCCTCGAGTGTACACACCACACGGTGCGGACAAATCGCCTGTTTTCGCCAGTTCTCGTAGTTTGGTTGTTAACACTAGGTTTACGGAGCATTAAAAATCACCATTTTACATTACTTCACAAAAATAACATGATTGTATCTATAAAAATATATATATTCCCTGGCAAGATCTAAAATCTGCGACTTTCACCCTTACACTCTAATCTTGAAACGTTTGTAGCTCATTGCATCGCCTGTTTTCGCCAGTTCTCGTAGTTTGGTTATTAATACTAGGTTTACGGAGCATTAAAAATCACCATTTTACATTACTTCACAAAAATAACATGATTGTATCTATAAAAATATATATATTCCCTGGCAAGATCGAAAATCTGCGACTTTCACCCTTAAACTCTAATCTTGAAACGTTTGTAGCTCATTGCATCGCCTGTTTTCGCCAGTTCTCGTAGTTTGGTTGTTAACACTAGGCTTACGGAGCATTAAAAATCACCATTTTACATTACTTCACAAAAGTAACATGATTGTATCTATAAAAATATATATATTCCCTGGCAAGATCGAAAATCTGCGACTTTCACCCTTACACTCTAATCTTGAAACGTTTGTAGCTCATTGCAACGTTGACCGATTTCGATGAAATTTTCAGTACGCATGTACGTTACCGAAATCAACAAAACGCATTTTTTAAACTATCGTCATAAGATCAGATGAAAAAGTTGAGAAAACATAATTTTTTCATTTTTGTATCATTCCAACCAATTGCAATCTAAAAAAATATTTCTTTAGTCAGTCTTTAACAAACTAGTCGATCTAACATCTAAAAAAGATTCAAGTCATTTGGACCAATTTTAAAAAAGTTACTCCGCTTGGAAAGGTGTCAACATACTTTCCGCTGCGACTGTATATATATATATACAATATTAAGAAGATGGCCACAAATTTTTATAGATACAATCATGTTATTTTTGTGAAGTAATGTAAAATAGTGATTTTTAGTGCTCCGTAAACCTAGCGTTAAGATAAAACTACAAAAATCGTACGTTTCTATTTCATATGTATGTTTTATCAGAATTCGCATAATATTTTGTTTTGATGAAAATATTAGAAATACTGAGTACTAAAGGCGACTGTGTAAATTTTGATATTGTTGGACATATGAACATCTTCGTTAACCTTCTTACATAATATTGACGAAAAAGTTTGTTTGGTTTTTCTATACAATGCAGGTTTTAGAAAAAACTAACATGCGAATTTCGAGACTTTGGGACTTATATGTGTGAAATAAACTTGGACTTTTGATTTATTGCGTTGTTATTTTGAAAAGAAGAAAATGTTTTGATACAACATGTTTGTTTGGAGAACGTGCACATTATATTTTACATCTCGATTAACACTAGTAATAGGTAATGTTAATTAACACGATTAATTAACATTAGTAACATGAATATATCTATCAAAATCTGTAGCCAGTTTTTAAATAATATATATCCAAAGAAATCAATTTGTTAAATATTTCCTCATCGATGCATCTTTACAATCTCAATATTCGCAATTTAAAAACATTAGAATCCGTCATTTCGACGGGTCCCGTAAATCTAGTGTTAATGTATATATAGAGAAAATTGTTTACAGACAATTATATTTACCAATATAGTTCATAATGTTAACAAAACAAAATTTGTAGAAAAATA
>CM052146.1:18872176-18890230 GCA_028454255.1 Halictus ligatus
CACTGTGCGTCGTCTCCCGAGTGATCGACGATCTAATTATTTTCAGTCTTTCCTCGTTAGCTGCCGTCCCCCCTCGCACGTCCCCTCCCCCCTCCCGCATTCCCGGGGCAAATCGCCCCTTTTGTACCGGTGTCGCGTTATCTAAATCGCGACGAATATTTCCGGGGTGGCGCACGCTCGGGGCTCGGGGCTCGCCGGCGCGGCGTTCCCGTTAAAAAGCAACTCGCGTATCAATTTCACGGGACAACGCGGTGCATCGCGGGTAATCCGGCGTGCTGTATCGTCTTTTTGTTCCTCGCCGCTTAATATTGCTTGTCCCGCCGTAATCTCCAACCCCCGACACCCTGTTTCCCCAGACCGCCGCCCATCGCCGCGTTTCGCTCCACTACCCCTGGCGGCCACCCCTTTCGGCCACAGTAGCGTAGCCTAAAATATTCTCCGAGCGCAAAGGAGACTTCCTTCCGCTCGCGAAAACCTGCTCTCCCTTCCCCGCGTCGGATTTTCACGAGTGTCCAACAAAATCGTGCCGGCCGACAATGCAAAACGTTAAAAGGCCGTGGCGATTCGCGTAACGGATCACCCTCGGGATCCCTCCCCTCCCGCAGCCACTCTACGCGGGATAACTATGCTGAAATTGGACCGAGCGACTCCTCAATGAACATCGAGGAATTAGTTTACGGGGCCATGATGACGAGTGGTCAATTGCTTTCGGGAAAAATTGCATTCGAAAAATTGCCAGGTGGTTTTGGAACCTCTCTTTATCCGGATCTGTGACGAACATTTAAGGAATACTGGAGAAATGATTCTAACTAAATAAATATGCTCCGTTGTCCGAACGTCCACGACCTCGTGGTTATCGTCGAACTGGATAAACGTTGGTAGATCGTTTTCTTTTTCGTCGGTCTGACGTAACCGGAGGCGAGGTTACAAGGGGTTGTGCGTGAGGTAAGAAATAGGGAGGAGGGACAGGGACGAGGGACAAAGTTCCGTGGGAATTGTCGGGGGATGGGTCGAAGGAGAGCCCCGCAAGGCCGCGCCAATGGCGTTCTTTCGGTGGTTCGCTCGCCATCGCGGAGCGAGCGCGCGGCCTGGTACTTAACGTAAGTACGTCGAGTTCGGCGGAGAAAATAAAGAAACCTCCTCGAGTTTTCGCCTCGTCCACCCTTTTTCCAGCTTCGAGCGAGTGTCCTCGGGGCTGTACCGACGCCCGGGACAATGTTATTTTACGGCACGGTGAGTTTGAGCCTCTTTCATCCGGCGACACGGTGCTCGTGCTGCGATTCCGACGGTAATCGTTGGCGTTGTTGGCGTTGTTGGCTACGGCGGCGGCGGCGGCGGCGGTGGTGGTTGCGGTGGTGGTGGTGGTTTTCCTAGCGAACCGCCACACCCTCGCGGCTGCTGCCTCCGGTTCGGTTTCGTTCGGTTCGGTTCGGTTCGCCCTCTGCGCGCCGTTTAATCTGATCAACTACGGATTATATCGGACAGCACCCTGACGAGCGCCACGAGAAAAAATCACGACGACGACGACGACGACGAAAACGGTCCGCGACGATCGGAAGACTCCCAAGAGGGTTTCCGAGTGCACCCTCGACACCCCTCGTACACAGACAGATCTCCCCGTTAATAGGAGTACAAGTGCTCGCGCGGACTTTGCTACGCGCAGAAAACATCGAGCCGGAATTCGACTCGTTGCTCAGCTCCATTGATGAAATATTTGATTGAACGCGATGTACATACCACCTTCATGAAATTGGAACAGTTTAGCAGAAGATAGTGTAGGGTTATGAATGAGACGGTATATTAGAGTGATTGTTTAGAGTGACTGTGGACGCGATCAAGACCCAAACACTCTTCTAATGGGATATGGGTGTATATATAATCAAAGCACACTCTTTCTTTAGTATGCAGAATAGAGATTTTTATTTTAAAAGTTCTCTAATAGCACTTCGTCAGACACGTCTTTACTGTTTGAGAGAAACGTCGCGAGTGAATCAAGAAAATGAAACAGAGGAGCAATAATTCAATATAAACATCAGAGGATCGAGGGTCCCATGCCTAGGACAACATACAATGTATATCTAAAGCCGATTCAAACGATCCTTCCTTCTAAAGAAAATAAAAGATTTATTTTGTTCCATTTATAAAATAAATTCCAACATCTTCTTTCACACTTTGACCCAAACACTCTTCTTTCACACTTCGACCCAAACAAACTTCCTTTCACACTTCGACCCAAACACTCTTCTTTCACACTTCGACCAAAACACTCTTCTTTCACACTTCGACCCAAACACTCTGCCTTCACATTTCGACCCAAACACTCTTCTTTCACACTTCGACCCAAACACTCTTCTTTCACACTTCGACCCAAACACACTTCTTTCACATTTCGACCCAGACACTCTTCTTTCACACTTCGACCMAAACAAACTTCTTTCACACTTCGACCAAAACAAACTTCCTTTCACACTTYGACCCARAYACTCTTCTTTCACACTTCGACCCAAACACTCTTCTTTCACACTTCGACCCAAACACTCTTCTTTCACACTTCGACCCAAATAAACTTTTTTCACACTTCGACCCAAACACTCTCCTTTCACATTTCGACCCAGACACTCTTCTTTCACACTTCGACCCAAACAAACTTCCTTTCACACTTCGACCCAAACACTCTTCTTTCACACTTCGACCAAAACACTCTTCTTTCACACTTCGACCCAAACACTCTTCTTTCACACTTCGACCCAAACACTCTTCTTTCACACTTCGACCAAAACACTCTCCTTTCACACTTCGACCCAAACACTCTTCTTTCACACTTCGACCCAAATACTCTTCTTTCACACTTCAACCCAAACACTATTCTTTCACACTTCGACCCAAACACTCTTCTTTCACACTTCGACCCAAACACGTTGGCGCCGCGATGTCGCGTCCACGGTCACTCTAAACAATAAGTCTAATACAGTGTCTCATTCGTAACTCTACACTTATGAGAAATATCAGTATCGCGGCCAACACTATATCGTAGGTTCGCGGGGACGAAGCTCGACGGCGGCGCCCGAGGCCGGTTGAAACCGTGGAGCCGAAAGTGGAGCACACTCGGGACTCCGGGGGGTGGTTTCGGGGGAATCGCAGAAGGATAGAGAAGTCTTGCCTTTTTATTAGATGAAACCGAGTGTGACCAAGCTGCACGTTCAACTTGACTCGGTCACTCGGCCCCTGTCCGAGCGAATAAACGTCTCCGCGCCTTATTCCCGGCGACCGCGTCGTCCCCGGGGCGCTTTTTTACGTCATCGGCCGACCACCCTGCTGTCCCGACACTCCGACAACCGTTTCCCGCACCGTCGGCGTGCTCGTCCGGCTTCTCAATTTCATTCCCCGCCCCTTGTATACCTTTGAATTCTGCGGATCCGTTTCGCGCAACCATTTTTCCTTACCGTCTCCCATCTCGCTTTACGGTTCGCTTTAACAGAGAGTTTAATATTTCCCGTTGATAGAGAGACCATGAAATCTTGGACTGCTCTCTCGCGATATTACCGTCTTCGATAGATCGCCGTCCCTCCTGCTGTCGAGAATTAAAATGGGATCGATTTTCTCGAATAATAAAGTTTGTCGAAGAGCGATGGGAGCACCGGAAACAGTGGAATAAAAGTCGAGCGAGATATCGAGATTGTTTTCCCACTGGCTCGATGATACTCCCGGTTTTGCTTTAGTATTTGCTGTGAAATTAGAAGGTCGGTACGCGGGACGAGAAAATTCCATATTCGACAAAGACGAAAATTCGTCGGGTGAGTCCGGGGGTGGTAATAGCCATCGTTCGACGTATACCGCCTCGGCACCTTTCCTACGTCACTTATTGCAGCGGCGATGGCGTCGACGTAACTCGATTTTGCGTTCCATCTGAGACGCTGAAGGTCCCTCCGGCCTGCTCCTCAATAAGGCAATTCGCTGACCCGAATTGACTCCATTGCCACGGAAAGAATGACTTTCCGAGGCGATATTCTGCTGGTTGCCCGTTCTAAAGGGTCCCGCGATATCCGCAGAGAATCTTCCGCCTTTAACCCTCGTTCGTCCCTTATTTTTCCAGCTTCGTTTATTCCGTCGCGACAAATCCGCGCGGCTCTAGAAAAGAAATCGATCTCGTGGAAATTGTCAAAGCATTTCTTGGTAATTTGCATTTTAATTCTAAGCCCTACCAAGCGCAAAACATAATATAAAAATGAAACGTCTTATAGAAGGGAAAAGACTGAATTTAGTTAAACTATTTGCGAATAGAAATTGTGAAATAGAAACCTAGGGTAGGTTTAGGCCTCTGGTGGGTCCAGTGTTGATTCAGCTCTGAGTAAGAAATCTCACAATTTTTATTTGTTAGACATAGATGGAGTTTAAAATAACGAGCACGATGTCTTATGTACCAAAATTTAACGAACTTTAGCGACTTCTTTAATCTTCTCTCATTACAGTTTCGCACACAGCTTTCCAAGAAGCGGGAAGAATCGCGTGAAACCGTGACGAGGGACGGACGAGGGTTCGAAAAAAAAAATGAGAATCGTCGTGCTCGATCGATCGTCGAATCCGGCGGAGACATCCTGCTCCGAGTTTCGTGGACGAGAAAGATCGGTACTGATTGAATATTCGATTCGAGTCGGGGACCGTCGGTTAATCGTTACGATCCTCCGGAGGGGCGTGGGGCGGGAGGGTGTGAGTGGGGGTGAATAAATGCTCGTCGATCCAGATTCGGAATTCTTATCTGTCCGCAAAGCTTAATCCTCCGCGGCGAAGTCGGTCGGGCGCTAAAAAGTATTTTACGAGCTGCTTATACGTTTCAGCGGTCACCCTGACACCGAATCCAATTTTCCAGATACGATCTTTAGTGGGGATCAGGTGTCGAAGGTCCGCGCCCCTTTCCAGCCTGGCGTGTTCGCATTGTGCGCCCGTGAAATCATTATGGTCTCCTCGCGTTCCGTTCCGTTCCGTGTGCTGCGTTCTCATACATTTACCAACGATGGAACAATCGCGTTTACTTGGAAACAATTTATCTTTTTTTTTTTTTTTGAAGCTCTTCAAACCCTTAAATGGGTTTGTTTCACTTTACAACGTGGTATTACAATTTTACAGGTTGGTATTACAATGTTACAACATGTAATTATGATTTAAATCAGTGATGAGAAACTTGTGGACTGAGGTGGGCCAAAAATGGACATCTAATACTATGCGCTAAGTAAATACTTTGTTGCGTCGCCAGTTTGAATTTCATAGTGTCTTTTAATATTATATTTCTTCAACACATATATTTTATCACTGCATATCAAACAAACAACACTTTCACTGATATAAGTAAAAAAGTAATCGTACGTCCAACTATCGATAAACTGTCGATGTTCATTCTCAATTTTACTTTTACCAGAATTCGAGCTCGTGGCAAAATCTGAAAATACTCGAGCGTTATGCGAAGAATGTGTTTCCTGGCGCAGTTCAGCGAAGACTGTCGAATACTAGAAAACATAGTTAGAAGCAACAACAATTTACCGGGTTCCGGCGGGCCGCATGTTGCTCATCACTGTGATTTAAATAGATAATTTAGAATCTTTGATATACGACTGAATATAACTGCAAACCTTAATATTACAATCGGTATATACTCGGAAACAATTCTAGGATCATCGAAAATATTCATCATTGCTTTCTATCCATCTTTATTGTCGTTCTTTCGCCATCTTTTTGGCGACTTGGCGGCTTTTCGAATCGCAGCAGAATCTCGTGCTTATATTATTCTCGTGCGAATCTCGGGTGTGCTAATTGCTGATCACTAGAATCTTATGCATTTATGAAAATAAACGTGTTGGTGTAAGTATAAAACAATGGAAACGTTAAAAGCATGAATATTCGCAGTCCACTAATTACAATGCTAGTCTGAATTCTTATTCGATTTATGCGGTAAGTCGTATGTATTGAGTAACGGGTTGTCTTAGATCAATTCTAGACAATCGATCATCGAAACTCGATTGTTAGATTGCATTGCGAATGAAAATGTTCAGACATGTGTACTCGAAGTTCTGGTACGCAACTGTTGTGAAATTATAGATATTGAAAAATAATAACTCTTTGTTCCTGAGTATCTCTAAATTCTGAAATTCGTCGATTCAACTTCTATCGATTCATAGGTTATACATCTCCGGATTTCGACATTAGCAGCTTAACATATTAAATGCCTTAAAATCAACCCCAGAGATTCTTACGAAATCAGTGTAATTTAATTAGTGCAATCGAAACTAGAAATACGTAAAATGTATTATAGTAAATGTATTATATTTTATGTATTATGTATTATACATAAAATGTAATATAAACTTAACCGTTTTGAATTCTAAAGATCCTAATAAATTTCGATTTCTAAACCCAGTCAAAAATCAACTGTCAGTCGTATGTGTCAGCCATAAGTTCACGTGTCAAGGATGGTATTTCGATTTTAATAATATCGGACAGATCGTTCCCGCAATTGAACGACATTTCAATTGTCTTCGGTAAATATTTCGGGACGCAGCGATTCCGCGAATGCTCGCGAGATTACGTCCGCCGTCCGCCATTTCGAAAAAGTGAGCGGCCACGTTAGTCTCTGTCGTTGTATCGCTATATTTTAATATTTCCCGCGTGGCGCGGGAGCCGAGAAACCGGGGCCAGATAAAATGCTTTACGACGCCGAGGAATTAACCCTTGATTTCCGGGCATTAGTCTCTCTCTCTCCGCGGAGTCTGCCGAGATAAAGGGGTGGCTCCTTCCTTACTATCTCTCCGCGGCATAATGGCCGACGAAGAAGGGCACCGTTCATCGCGAAAGATATAATGGAGCCCCGCGCCGTGGCTCCTCCACGGCCCCGTACACCCGCGATTTATGGTTTCTTTTATTTAGGGGAATAATAGAGCAAGGTTACCGGCCTGTACGACGCTTCGAATCCTCGCTCTTCAGCCTCCCGGCCGTTCCGGCGAATCCACCTTCCTTATTCGCTTCCCGAACAGATTACCATTTCACGATCCAAGCTTCGACCGGCGTTCGACGACTGTTACCCTAAACGGGAGCGGAGAAACGCGAAATAAAACGGTGCGAAACCGTTCCTCCGCTTTGACAACATTTCTCCAAGATGGCGATCTTATTGTTAGAATTACAGCGCGCGGCAAACAGTCACAGCCGCCGGATCCGTTCCGCTTAACTCCCAATATTTTCGATATAAAAATAAATAAATTGTTGAAATTTTATTATTTCTATACGTTCGTTTGTTGATAAATGATTTTAAAGTAGTTGTAAAGTGTTTCCCTAATTTGGCCGAAATCGTCTCGAGTCGCTGGTTTGCGCAAACGAAAAAGGCCTCGTCGATCATACGAAATATCATACAAAAACTAATTACAGAGTATAATATTTCTCAAATTTTGTTGTTTTCGATATAAAAATAAACAAATTGGTGAAATTTTATTATTCCTATACGTTCGTTTGTTTATAAATGATTTTAAAGTACGTCTAAAATATTTTCCTAATTTGGCCGAAATCGTTCCTCAGCTTTGACAACATTTCTCCAAGATGGCGATCTTGGAATTACAGCGCACGGCAAACAGTCACAGCCGCGGGATCCGTTCCGCTCAACTTTCCATAAAATCAAAGCACGTTGTTGAATGAAATAAAAATTGCAAAAACTTCAATATATGACACCAATTTTGTCACTGATCTCAATATATGTCACTCGTATTTCAATATATGTCACTGAAAACATACCGCGGTGAAGTATCGCCGACGTGAACACTGTTGAGGAAATCATAGTCCGTTAACACTAGGTTTACGGAGCACTAAAAATTACTATTGTAAGAATGTTTATACCACCGTTTAGATGACTGAGTGTTTCATACGTTTGTCTGTTATATATAATTTTATTGAAAGCATCTGATTTTATCCGTTGATTTATGCGTTGAAAATTATTGATTTATGCGTTGCGTTAACAAATGTATGTTACGTTTAGATTTTGTTAAATAAACTGCGAGAAATAGACTCCGAGCCTCCTTACACTATTCAAAATCATTGTCCCTTAAACTTTCTTTCTTCTTTTAATTATTTTATTAAGATGAAACCAATAGGCCGGTGCCCCAATATTTTTATTGGTTTATAGATCGACAGCAGATTTTATGCATTTATGACGAAAACTAGTGAGGGACCCGATTACTGTGTGGGTACCAATTACTACGCCCTTTTTTAATATTCATTATGCTTTAAAAATAATAATAACATAATGATAATATATTAATCAGTCCAAATTTCGATTGTCGCGACCAGTCCATCGACTGTTCATTTAAATGAAAAGAAAAAAGACCGGTAACATTTATTTTCCCGTGCGTTCCTGAAAATTATGGATACAGGACCGTAGCTTTCTTTATTTACAAACTTACAAATACGATTTCGCTCAGTTAAATTACCCACTACAATTTTTAAATGCCTCGGAAAAGTAAAACAGAAGTTAATCATTTTCCAATTCCGCGAGGCTTCGGAGAAAATTTATATATATTATTAACTCTCAGCTCATTGTGTAAGCATTCTTTTTTTCACCCATTTGTAACATAATGATAATATAT
Organism: Halictus ligatus; assembly: GCA_028454255.1. Classification (NCBI taxonomy): domain Eukaryota; kingdom Metazoa; phylum Arthropoda; class Insecta; order Hymenoptera; family Halictidae; genus Halictus; species Halictus ligatus. The sequence continues at coordinate 18,880,795 of CM052146.1, forward strand.
AATATTATTCGGCCCAAATTTCAAACGTCGATTGTCGCGACCAGTCCATCGACTGTCCATTTAAATAAAAAAGACCGGTAACATTTATTTTCCCTTGCGTTTCTGAAAATTATGTATACAGCACCGCAATTTTCTTTATTTACAAACTTACAAATACGATTTCGCTCAATTAAATTACCCACTACAATTTTTAAATGCCCCGGAAAAATAAAGCAGAAGTTAATCATTTTCCAATTGCGCGAGGCTTCGGAGAAAATGTATATATATTATTAACTCTCAGCTCATTGTATAAGCATTTTTGTTTTTCACCCATTTGTAACATAATGATAATATATAATATTATTCRGCCCAAATTTCAAAYGTCGATTGTCGCGACCAGTCCATCGACTGTCCATTCAAATAAAAAGAAAAAAGACCGGTAACATTTATTTTCCCGTGCGTTCCTGAAAATTATGGATACAGGACCGCAATTTTCTTTATTTACAAACTTACAAATACGATTTCGCTCAGTTAAATTACCCACTACAATTTTTAAATGCCTCGGAAAAGTAAAACAGAAGTTAATCATTTTCCAATTCCGCGAGGCTTCGGAGAAAATTTATATATATTATTAACTCTCAGGTCATTTTGTAAGCATTGTGACTTTTTACATATTTTTTAAATACTTTAACAAATGAAGATACACCGCTTAGACTACTCCTAACGTCCGATCCTTCTACATCTAATACACGGATAAAATCACGTACAAAGAAAATGAGAAATTTAGATCAAGAATATGTAATAACAAGTACAAAGTAAATATTACTAAAATAATTTTTTGATTTTTCTTTTCACCCATTTGTAACATAATGATAATATATTATTCAACCGAAAATTTCGTGTCGATATCTCTCACGGTTCAGAAGTTCCATTCAAATGTCACTAAAATTTTCTGATCCGGACCACCGCGCGTTCCGGAGAGACGAAGAGGTCGCGAGGTCGCAGGGAGTGGCGGAAGGAGTGTCTTTCGTCGGGGTGCATCTCGGATGCACTTGGACACCTTGGGTTTCTCAGGTGGAGGAGGGCCGAGGAGGAAGAAGCCAGGGCACGGTGGACGAGGCGGGTGCGAGGCAGGTGCGAGGCGAGGCATAGGCGAGGCATAGGCGAGGCGTAGGCGAGGCGTAGGCGAGGTAGACAGGGGGTAGGTGTCCGCCGCGTCTGTATCAATATTCATCAGCGTCCTATGTTCGGTTGGCTCAAATTCGTAGGATTAGCCGGAAACTTCGCGCCTCTCCCTCCGGTTCTATATGCAACGCGGTTCACGTGAACGAACGACGAAGACTATGTCGGAGGGCGCGTACGTCCGAGGGAGAAAGAGAGAGAGAGAGAGAGAGAGAGAGAGAGAGCCTGAGAACGATAGGGGGTGGGGGGAGACCGTGGCAGTCGCCGTGATGCTCCACCGCGGGATTCTAATCCGGGTAGGCGGGCGTGTGTGACGTCATATTGCATAACAATTAATCAACGGGCGATAACAGCTAGCCGGGTCGACGGAGTGGGAAGCCCTGATAATCATTTCACCGGGCAGCTTAAAGTGCCACTAGTTAACGCTAAGCCGATTTAAAAGCGATTTAATATCCGGAATATTATACCTAGGTTTCGACCTTTCTCTCTCTTCCTCTCTCTCTCTCGATCTCTCTCTCTCTCTCCCTCTCTGGGAGAGCTAACCCGACAAAGGCGAACGTGCTCGACTAGATCGTCGCGATGCTGCTCTTCTCGAGGTATGTGTGTTTCCTCCTTTTTTTCCCGCGCGAGGATCCGGGAAGATTGCCTGTGGCCGGAAGCCAGTATCCCCTTTTTCCTCTCGTCGGTCCCGGGAAAGAACCTAACGCTTTAGCGAAGCTAACACGTGAAAAATCTCGCCGGTCCCTGCGGCGATTATTATTATTGTTCGCGTGTACGGATCAACTATCGGTTTCGGCGAAGCGGCTCCTTCTGGCATCGTTGCTTCCAAGAATTACATGGGCAATTGTTTCAAATTTCTTTTTTAGGTATATCTACACAAAAAGGAAGAACGAAACTGCACTGCGTCTTGTAGGGCTGTCGATCATTCAGGTTTCCAGAGATTTATTCTTGTATTCTGGGAATATCCGGGCAGACTTTGTGGGTTAGGTTTTAGACACAAAACGCGTTGAGAATAAGGCGTAATGATATTGATGAGAATCGTGGTGTATGAATGTCGTTCTATAAGTGATGTTGTTTATGTGAGAGAATGAAGACGTGTGTCCACAAGAGCGAACGAAGTGAGAGAGAGAGAAAGAGAGAAAGACAGTACGTTTAGAGAACACGTGTCGCGAGAGATTATTATATTGTACATTATAGTATTAATTACTTTCAATACCTTACTTTATAATAAATCTATACTCAATTTCTTTGTCAATCCACGAGATAATTTATTGTGATTACCCACAGACTTTGTACTTGACTCAACTGTCAGACAAGGTAAGCATTTTAACCCATTGACCCCTTGCACTACTTTCACGAGTCTGGCTCGTGATGAAAATTTTGAGCCAAACTTGAACATCACGAGTCAGACTGGTTGTTAACTTCCAAGCCAAACATGATTATTTCACGAGTCGGGCTCGTGAAATTTGTTTGAATCGTATTCAACTCTTTGCACTCGAGCGGCGCCGAGATCATGCCCGGTAGATTTGAATCGGATTCAAAATTAGAGAACTTTCGATAGAAATTAGTTAGAGTGATGAAAATTTTTTTAAATTAAAGCTGAAACTTTGTAGAATATGGGAAAAATAGGGAAATTGTGGTACGAACGTTTTTTAACCTTGAGAAAATTGGTTAAACTTGCACAATTTCAAGAAAATTGTGGTTTTTCCAATACCACGCGCGAAAAAATTTCTATTCAACATGTTATACATCATTTCCCATAGATTTTTTCACGCTGATTTCAAATCTGATGTTAAAATTTGTCTACGACGTCAGGAGTTTGCCAAAATTAAATTTTTGTGACAAAAACTAATGAAATCATTTCTATCGAAAGTTCTTTGACATTGATTCCGTTTTCGTCCAAATTGTCCACTGTGCGACGCTGCTGCGGCGTTACAGTCTTTTTCTTTTGGGTGATGGAAATTTGCCTGATCAGTTCTTGCCTTCTCTATAAACAAGAGAAGACTAAAAAAGGGAAAGAGCCACTGAGCCATTTGCAATTTTTCAAAACACTTGTCGAGCAATTGAGCGGAACATATCGCCAGCATCGTGAGCAAGCGTCTACGTCGCATTCCGATGACATCGGACTCAATGGAAAGCTGCACATAGTACTTAAAGGGCCGAAAGGGGACTGCAAGGTTTGCTCTGACCGTAATACGCCTGAATGTAAGCGGGAAGTAACATATTATTGCGATACGTGTCCCGATAACCCTAGGATTTATCTTGGATGCATTGTTTCACGAAATATCATACAAAAACAAATTACAGAGTATAATATTTCTCAAATTTTGTTTTTCTTTTTTTTTCCATCAAGGGTTTACGTCGCATCAACTGCATGGTTATTAGCGACGAATAGGTGTATCATTATAGTATAACTTCCTAGATTTTCGATTCCTTAATAAATTCTAGTAGATCTTTTATTTTATCTTCGTCAAGATTCTCTCTCAGTGTTGTTCCTATTTTGAATCTTTCTCGTAGTGTATTGTATTTTGGGCAAGATAATATCAGGTGGTTAATTGATGTCGGTATGCTGCATGTTTCACGTATTGGTACTGGCCCCCTAAATTTTGTTGTTTTCTGTTGGAATTTATTCCATAAATGTAGAACAAAATCAATCTATTATTTCTTTAAAAGGCAGGATCGATTGAACCGGCTATTGCTCTGTATATGCATACATTGTATCTTCAGTTAATATACATTGTATGTCGTTCCCGGCATGGGATCCTCGATCTTCAATTGTTAACATTGGACTGTTGCTCCTCTGTTTCGATCTCTTGCGTTTCATTCGTAACGTTTCTTTCGCTGGTTAAAGACGTGTCTCACAACGTGCTCCTGGAGTTACTGTTCTGATATAAATCTTATTCCGTATTTCATAATAGTGTGGTTTTCTTTAATACCCATACGCCCAATATTTTCGATATAAAAATAAATAAATTGGTGCAATTTTATTATTTCTATACGTTCGTTTGTTTATAAATGATTTTAAAGTACGTCTAAAATATTTTCCTAATTTGGCCGAAATCGTCTCGAGTCGCTGGTTTGCGCAAACGAAAAACGCCTCGAGCGCAAAGGGTTAACAGTATATAACATGAATGGTTATGTCAAGCGTAATAGCGTCGAACACGTTAATACGGAGGATACAAGCAGGTCGCCGGGAGCACCTGCAGGTACAGCAGCGGGGGTTGTAAAGCGCGCTTCTTCCGACACCGGGCCACTAATAAGCAGTGGCACCAGCCACATGCTAATGCATAATACCGATCAAACAACTGTTTAAGCAGCCCCGAGTTAAGTGCGCCCTATTCTTCGTTGCACCCGGTCGCCCCTCCAACCCCCTCGGAATCGGCCGGCCTAGGCGGGGTTGTTTTTGTCCCGGGCGTGTCCTGTCGCTCGCGATTCTCCTCACTTTTCAGCCCGTTCAACGGGGAAGAACAATCCCGGACGAGTTAATGATACGACCGGAATCCTCCCCTAGCTGTCCTCCGCGGTGCTCCGTCTTTTTCTTGCTGTGCTCAACAGCCGCTTCAACCCTCCGACGAATTGTTAATGAAATTCGGTGGTTACGTCGATGAATCTAGTATTTAATTTTATACTGGCAAGTTCCACGTATTTTTTAATTTAACCTTCAACGCACCAAGTGTGCCGCTCAAGGACACCACCGATTTGCGACCGATTAATATAAATATTGTAATACTTCTGAGATGAATAAAGAACCTTGTTTTGAACGACTTTAACACTGGGTTCACGGAGCACTAGAAACAACTATTTTACTTTATGAAAATAACATGGATGTATCTGTGAAAATTTGTAGCCATTTTTTAAATAATATGTATCGAAAGAAATCAACTTGTTAAATAATCGCGGATGGATGCATTTTTACAATCTCAATATCCGGAATTTAAAAATATTAGAATCCGTCATTCTGACGGGTCCCGTGAATCTAGTGTTAATATTATTATTTACACGTCGTTGTGGCATTTAAAATACGACATTTAAAAACTTGCAAGTCGAAGCAACTAGCATACCGGCGACTTGCAAGTTGTATATTCACAATTGAAAGTCGGAGCGTCAAGGGTTAGTCACTGTTTTAGGTAGTGAAATAACTTTTATGCAATGATAATACATATTTCACCAGTGTCTGGATATATTATGTCAAATATCAAATATGGCTGGTTATATTAAATAACTTACTTATACGTCTATCCTCATTTACTTGCCACCGTTACATGCTGTGCATTGCAATTTCAAATAACGAAATGCAATTTGCTGGTTGTCCAGTTTTCTTATGCAATTTTGACGTTGTTCGATTCGAGACGCAATAAACATTGTAAGGGGAGAGTTGGCGTTAACCCTTTCAAGACTGTATTAATACTAAACGGATTGGTACACATTAAAAGCACCAATAATGCAAAACAGAAAAGAGTTAATCTGTTTCAAAGCACTGATGGTACATATGTGTCCATAATTATGAAAGTGGTTTAAGTCATATATATCTTGTTCCGAGATATTTAATGAATTGCATTTGAATAAATTAAAAAATATTTTTACATTGTGCGACGTTTTAATTTATAATTTTATTAGCCTTGATCAATGGAAATTTATTATGAATATGAAATTTTGTGTGAATTTCATAGGAAAATGTTGTTTTTAAAGTTTGAACTGACTTGGACCATTTTCAAAATTAACTGAATGTTCTATGAATAACTTGAAGCAATAAGGAACTATGAGTTTTATTTGGAAACAATAACTTTAATGACATAATTTATGAACATTTATTAATTATTTTTCACGATATCGTAAAAATTACATTGAACAAATTTAGTTGAAAATAATATGGTGTGAAATAACTGATAAACTCATTCTTTTTTCAATTTCGACTTAGACCACTTTCATATAATTAACACTAAACGAATTCCATATAATGTTGAAATTACAACCACAATCTATAATGGTCCATTTTTCACGATATCGTAAAAATTACAATGAATAAATTCAGTTGAAAATAACGTGGTGTGAAATAACTGATAAACTCATTCTATTTTCAATTTCGACTTAGACCACTTTCATATAATTAACACTAAACGAATTCCATATAATGTTGAAATTACAACCACAATCTATAATGGTTCATTTTTCACGATATCGTAAAAATTACAATGAATAAATTTAGTTGAAAATAACGTGGTATGAAATAACTGATAAACTCATTCTTTTTTCAATTTCGACTTAGACCACTTTCATATAATTAACACTAAACGAATTCCATATAATATTGAAATTACAACCACAATCTATAATGGTTCATTTTTCACGATATCGTAAAAATTACAATGAATAAATTCAGTTGAAAATAATGTGGTATGAAATAACTGATAAACTCATTCTTTTTTCAATTTCGACTTAGACCATTTTCACAATTATGGGCAGACACGAGTACCAATCGGCTCGCAACGGTTAATGATAATGGAGATAATGATAATAACATTCTTTGTTCGTTCGATGGGGACGACGTGAAACCAGACATCGCGAACACGTTCTTAGATGCGTCGGGGTCAATAGTTCGCCGGCGAGACGGACGTATATCCCATTTTCGTGGGCCGCTGATTGAGGACAGATGCACGAGCAGGGGAAGTGCGTTGCGCAGTATGGACGGGGGCACAGTCGATCACAATGACCCCCGGAGAGCGCACAATGGCGCACTGGCTCTCTTCAGCGGGACCATTGCCGACCCGAAAATCACTCGGCTATGACAAAGAGCTGTGTTCGCGCTCCCGCAAATATGTTGTAAATACAGGAATACACCGAGTGCGTGTCTGCTCGCCGAGAGCGGACCGATCCCCCCTTAAACGACCTTCCACGACCGCGACACTACGGAGGCCGAAAACACTTTCGAGACACGCTTGATCTCCCGGGAAAGAAATTTCCGCGTATTTCGCGTTCGTTGAAAGTATCGAAAAAAGCTCGCACTGTTCGAAGCATGATTATATTTATCCCTTTTCATTGTACCGTGAACTCTCGATATATGTCAACGATAGTTGACATATAGTTATTTCGACCGTTATTCTGACCGATTCAAGCAGACTATATGAAATAGAAGAGACGTCGGATGAGTTTCGCTTTGCTGCTACATTATTTGCAACATATTGAAATTATTGAAGGAAGAAATTAACGTTTGTGTAACTCGCCTTTGTTGCAATTCATGCGGAGGATTTTTATTTTGCACAGTGACCCGCGGTCTAAAGAGAGAAGTCGAGGAATCCATCGTTGGGAGCTCGAAAGTTTGCAAGCAGATTTTATGAAATGGAAGAGACGTCGGATGATGAGTTTCGCTTTGCTGGTACATTATTTGCAACGTATTGAAATTATTGAAGGAAGAAATTAATGTTTGTGTAACTCGCCTCTGTTGCAATTGATGCGGAGGATTTTTATTTTGCACAGAGACCCGCGGTCTAAAGACAGAGGTCGAGGAATCTATCGTTGGGGGCTCGAAAGTTTGCAAGCAGACTTTATGAAATAGAAGAGCCGTCGGATGATGAGTTTCGCTTTGCTGCTACGTTATTTGCAACATATTGAAATTATTGAAGGAAGAAATTAATGTTTGTGTAACTCGCCTCTGTTGCAATTGATGCGGAGGATTTTTATTTTGCACAGAGACCCGCGGTCTAAAGAGAGAGGTCGAGGAATCTATCGTTGGAAGCTCGAAAGTTTGCAAGCAGACTTTATGAAATAGAAGAGACGTCGGATGATGAGTTTCGCTTTGCTGCAACATTATTTGCAACATATTGAAATTATTGAAGGAAGAAATTAATGTTTGTGTAAGTCGCCTCTGTTGCAATTGATGCGGAGGATTTTTATTTTGCACAGAGACCCGCGGTCTAAAGAGAGAGGTCGAGGAATCTATCGTTGGGAGCTCGAAAGTTTGCACAGGCTGTGATTGGTCCAAATATTAGCCCCCTGCGATACGATTTTCTGTTCGTTTTCAGTGATCGGAGCGTTTCTATTGTCACTTTTTTGTTGAAATTTATCATTTCACTGCCTTCAAGGTGATCCGAAGGTTATGGTATGATAAGTCGTCGAATGCTTCTTGACACGGGCTCAATACTGTTAAGTCAAAAATACAAAGTGCCATTTAACCCTTAACGGTACGGAAGTAATTCAAGTTTACTTCCCACCAGAAGAAACTGTGGACTCAGTATTTTTATATCAAGTATAGAAAGGAAAATATTTATATTTTATTTTATATATATATTTGTATTTTATATTTTTTTTTATGGTTGCCGCCATATACGCGGCATCGGACCCAGTAAGTAAAAGTGTTTTGCCGCTTATACGACGGCATTGGTCGGTTAAGGGTTACAAAAATGAGGGTGACCTTGACAATACTAAAAAATAATTCTTGTCGAACTGTTTTCATTGCAATGTATAGCCAACTTCATTCGAGAACTGATCAACTTTTGTTGGAAATATTTGTTCGACAGATTATCGCAAGTACTTGAAAAATCGTCGAAAGTGTTACGTGGGACACCCTGTATATAGAAGGGAAATATTCTAAGTCGGAAGAAACGTTTAGTTTTTGAGTTAAAATAGCTTCGAAAGGGTTAACAATATAAAGAAGTATCAGAAGTTCATCTCACCACTCAGAAACACCACAAAATCGAAGCAATGTTAACGAAAGGGTTAACAATATAAAATTAACAATATAAAATTGTCGAAAGGGTGAACATTATAAAGAAGTAACAGAAGCTCATCTCACTGCTCAGAAACACCACAAAATCGAAGCAATGTATTGAAATAAAAATCGAAATGATAATTTCGGTTTATGATGTCGAGGGTGGCTACGAACTATAGTGATTGCTCGATATATGTCAACAACACGGCTCTTGTCAGCGTCGTGTATCCTTTACAAAACATACCTGAGCCGTGTTATGTTTACACTCCTCGGTGTCCAAGGTCTCTTAAGGTTCCCGGCCCCTCGCGGAGTATACCCCGCGGTAGTGGGGATAATTCCGCGACGTTTATCATCCAGGCCTTGGCGACATATACAGAGATAGAGAATATACAGAGATATATAAATATATAGATATACAGAGAAAGAGTGATTAGTGGACTGCGAATTTCATACATTTATGACAAAAATGGACGAGTGTAACTTCAAACGATGCAAGGAGTAACCTTGTGCTTTTTGAAAATACTAAGAATATTTTTCTCAACGAAGTGAATCATATATCAAAGTCATTAA
>CM052146.1:18890730-18922008 GCA_028454255.1 Halictus ligatus
GATAATACTCGGTACATCATACATATTGACATGTCAAAAAATGTTGCGATATTCAAATATTCATTTTCTTCAGTTTATCAAACTCTAACTCTCTATCTATCTGTATTAAATGTATGAAAATTGTGTTATTTTCTTCCAATTTAACAGACAGAACTTTCCGATAGACCTAATATTTCGATGATGTCGAGTTCAGCTCGTTGTTGGTGGAACAATCGACTTCTGTTATCGCGAACGAATCGAACGTGAGCGCGAAGGATGAAAAAATATATATATATTGATCAGAAAGGGAAAGAGAAAATGGTGAACGCGGCGAACGGGAGGAAAAGTGAAGGAAAGAGAGATGAAGGAAGAGGAGACGGTGGACTCCTACCGAAAACGAATTCGGTTTTACTTTTGGCCGCGCCTTCGCCGTACACCCGTGGCCGGGGCAACGGTGCTTTTGCGCACCTGTGCCGCACGCATAGACGCCGACGTCGACGTCGACGACGACGACGCACGACGCACGACGCACGACGACGACAACAACGACGGACAATGGCGAGCAGACAACCACGCGTGCATAGCGGCCCACGTGTAAACCTCTTCACGTATTCATGGTTTTACGACCGTTTGGTCGCGTCCTACCTGTACGGTACCTCGGTATACACAAGCTGTATGTACAGTTAGGCGAGTGACGCGGTTTCGTTTCGACGCTGCTCCGCTCCTGTCCGCTCCGCGTCGGAACGCGCGACGACACGCAGGGGCGGCGCACGGTGGGCAATTTCGACAAAATCGGATCCAAAATCAAAGAACTTTCGATAGAAATGAGGTAGAGAAATGTTTTTTAAATTAAAGCTCAAACTTTGTAGAATGTGGGAAAAATAGGGAGATTGTTGCCGTACAATCATTTCAACGAAAAAATGATTTTATTAGCTTTCGTCACAAAAATCTATTTGAAATCAGCGTGAAAAGATCCATGGGAAATGATGTATAGCATGTTCCCTCTGTTTTGTAATAATAAGCAACTTTTAAATATTGTAATTTAAAATTCAAAACTATGAAATAAGTAAAGAAATGATTTAAAATAAAAGCATGAATATGATCAAAGTTGTCGAATTTGCTAATATGTTGTGATTGTAGTGCGAGTGAGAATGAGTGTACTATGAACTGTTGTTGGCTCCTTTGAACGTTCTGCTATCGAATACAATTTTCAAAAAAGACGTTCCCTCCGAGGAAAAAGAAATTTTTTCGTGGAATTGGAAAAGCCACAATTTTCTTGAAATTGTGTACGTTTGACGAATTTTCTCAAGGTTAAAAAACGTTCGTACCATAATCTCCTTATTTTTCCCATATTCTACAAAGTTTGAGCTTTAATTTCGAAAGTTCCTTGATTTTGAATCAACGTCTCCTTCGCTCCTGAACCAATCTTTTCCCCCTCTCCGCCGAGAAGCTTCTCTCGCGTCGAGTCACGCTATTTTGTTTTTTGGCCAGGTTCCGAAAAGCCGCAGAAAAAGCCGAGCAAGACCGGCGACTCAATTAATTGCACGTTACGGCTCCCGAAAGGAAGAAAGAACGCGGAATCGCGTTGCGGTCACAAGTTGAATAACATTCCCAGTGTTACGAATTTACAACGATTGCAAAATTCTGAAAACAGTGCATTCCTCTCTTACGCATTGAACCTACGATGACTTGTTTTTCCTAGCTTCTACTTGTTCAGTATTTCGGGAAACTCTTGTCCGTTATCGAAAAAAAAAATTGGCTGAAATCGATCCTCGGCTGAGAACCGTGGATTTCTGAAAGTTGTAGCATAATCGCCCGTTTGCGAGGGTTGAAATCTAACTTTATGCAATTATCATAAAAATTAGTTGTCGAACCTTGAAACCGCGAAAACAGAAGAATCTAAGAACACCATAGTGATATATGTGCCCATATTTATGAAAGTGGTCTGAGTCAAAATTAAAAAAAGAAATAAGTTTATCAGTTATTTCACATCACGTTATAAACCCCAAATGCAATTCATTAATTTACGGGGCACTAAAAATTACTATTTTACATTTCCTTATAAAAATAACATGAACATATCTATCAAAATCCGTAGCCATTTTTTTAATAATATATAATAAGTTTATCCTTTCGTTCTTTAATTTATCTTGAGGAAATAATAACCAAACTGTGTTTCACTGTAAACACAAGATTAAAGTTTTATTCGCTATTTACAATAATTATTTACATTATTTAAATTGGTTACACTCTTACCTGTAAACACAAGAAACGACATTAAAAGCTAATATTATTCCACAAAGATTTATGTAAGAGTGTGACACTTTATTCAGACAATCTTAATCAATTAGATTTTGTAATGCGCGTCCCTTTTCTCTCTTTTGTCTTCACTCTTATCAACTGTCAGTCCGCCATCTTGTTCTACAGACATGCGCAATACGTATCTAATTCTATTTCAAAATGTTTCGAAAGGAGTACGATAAATTTACGTAACCTTTATCGTATTTCTTTTACAAATATATACCCAGAGAAATCAATTTGTTAAATAATTCCTCATGGGTCCATGTTTGCAATCTCAATATTCGCGAGTTAAAAATATTAGAATCCGTCATCTTGACGGGTAAATCTAGTAAATCTAGTGTTCTTGTTAAATACTTCTTAATAATAATTTACTTTTGTTAAAAAATTCCTCATGGATCCATGTTTGCAATCTGACTATTCGTGAATTAAAAATATTCGAATCCGCCATTTTGACGGGTTCCGTAAATCTAGCGTTAAATATCTCGAAACAAGAAATATATAACTCAAACCACTTTCATAATTATGGCCACATATTACCAAACTCGAAGTGATTAGGTGTCGACATAAATCTCTATCGAACCCCAGTTCGTTGCGATCGACGCAAAAGATTTTTCGCGCAGATCCGCGGTCTACTAATAAAAATAGGATCGACTTTCACGCTTGGTTTAGAAGCGCTCGTCGCCGTAGAACGTTCCCGAAGGCATCAGAACTAATTCAACTGGAGCTTGTCGAGAAATTGTCGAAAAGAGATCTCGCAGGACGTTGAAGATTGTAAACAGAGAAGAAAATGGGAGTAGACGTTCGAGGGGAGAGAAGGTCGCCGGTTTAGGTGTATTTTCGCAGGAGCAGGAAGAGGCTCGAGAGCCATGAGGACGTTCAAAGTTCGTTCACCGCTCGCGAACACTGTCCCCGTCCGCGCCTGTCTCGGTTCGCGAACGGTCTCGTACGCGTTGCGTATAGAATATATAGGCGTAAAAGGAGGGGACGGGGGGCCCCTATGGGGGTATCGGAACCTCGTTACTCAGCGCACCATGCCTATGGTGTGGTCCAAGTCCAAGTCCAAGTAGACCTCCAAGTGGGACAATGACCGGCAGAGACCTTCTTTCAGATCCGTGGCGAGAGAGAATGGAAGGTGGTCGGTGAACGAGGAGAGAAACAAGGACGAAGCGGTCGAGCGAGCAAGCGAGCAAGCGGTCGAGCGAGCAAGCGAGCAAGCGAGCGAGCGAGCGAGCGAGCGAGGAGGAGACGACCGCGGCACAGAAAACCGCTTGGAGGGGAATGGAAGGGGCGATCGCGAACTCACTTCGCTAATTCACTTGCTCGTTGCTTTTCCGGTTTACATTTTGCTACCAGCCGAGAGTACGTCGGCCTTTAAAGACCAGCCTCTAGTCGGCTCTAGGCCTCTGGCTCGTGAAACGCCGTCGAACGGGACTTTGATTTTCAAGGGGGGCCCCCCCTCACCCTCACCCTCCCCGCTCGTCTCGACTCGCCGATCCCGATGCCGATACGAACGCCTACTACGCGCCTTCAGGGTGAATTAGACCCTTGCAATTTCATCCCGACATTCCGCGCGCGCGTCTATTATTTCGCGACGGGGTCTACCCCGCGCGACCGTGGACAATCGAATGACACGTTACTCGAAGGTAGTCGAGTTACATGGTCGAACATGTTTTACATTATTGTTTTAATGTGATTGTTGCGGTGTTTTGTAGAAGATGGTACGTTCAATGAATTTAGGTACGTTCGATGAAATTAGGTACGTCCAATGAAATTTGGTATGTTCAATAGAAGGGTTCAATGAACGTACCCGTGTGACCGTAGACAATCGAATAACACATTACTCGAAAGTAGTCGAGTTACATACTTGAACATAATATTTTTCATAATTGTTTTAGGGCATAATTGTTTTGGTGTTTCGTAAATGATGGTACGTTCAATTAAATTAGGTACGTTCGAAGAAATTAGGTACGTTCGATGAAGTTAGGTACGTCCAATGAAGTTTGGTATGTTCAACAAAAGGGTTCAATGAATGAATGAATAACACATTACTCGAAGACAGTCGAGTTACATAGTTGAACATAATGTTTTACATTATTGTTTTCGAGCATAATTGTTTTGGTGTTTTGTAAAAGATGGTACGTTCAATTAAATTAGGTACGTTTAACGAAAGGGTTCAATGAACGTACCCGCGCGACCGTAGACAATCGAATAACACATTACTCGAAAGTAGTCGAGTTACATACTTGAACATAATATTTTTCATAATTGTTTTAGGGCATAATTGTTTTGGTGTTTCGTAAAAGATGGTACGTTCAATGAAATTAGCTACGTACGATGAAATTAGGTACGTTCGATGAAATTAGGTACGTCCAATGAAGTTTGGTATGTTCAATAAAAGGGTTCAAGGAATGAATGAATAACACATTACTCGAAGATAGTCGAGTTACATAGTTGAACATAATGTTTTACATAATTGTTTTGGTGTTTCATAAAAGATGGTGCGTCCAATGAAATCAGGTACGTTCAATAAAAAGGTTCAATGAACCCTTAACGGACCAACTGATGGTACATACAGTAAGGAGCAAAACTGATTACACACTATTTGAAACAGCTTAACTTTTTTCCATATTAGTCCAAATAACTTTAACGATTAACGATTAAAAGTGGGAAAATTGCCATTGTTCACGATTTTCATTCATAACTCGTAAACGATGCAACCAATATCGGTGAAATTTTCAGCATGGATATAATTTATTCGAGCGAATCAAACACATTCTTCAAATTCTTTCAAAAAGCTGAGAAAACCAAGTTTTACTATTTCTTTCACGATTCCGAACAATTCAAATGTTTGTCAAAGATCTATCCATCTATACTTCTAACTTCTGAAAAACGCTAAAGTTATTTGGACTAATTTAACACTGGGTTTACGGGACCCGTCAAAATGACGGATTCTAATATTTTTAATCCATGATTATTGAGATTGCGAAGATCCATCTACGTGAAATTACTCAACAAACTTATTTCCTTAAGTATATATTATTTTTTAAAAAAAATTGCTGAAAACTTGCATAGACACATTCGTTTTATTTTTATAAAGAATTGTAAAATACTCATTTTTAATGCTCGGTAAACCTAGGGTTGAAAAGATGGCTACAAATTCTGACAGACACAATCTCGTTATTTTTGTAAAGTAGTGTAAAATAGTAATTTTTAGTCAAAAAACGGGTTCTAATATTTTTAATTTGCGACTATTGAAATTGCGAAGATCCACCTACATGGAACTACTCAACAAACTTATTTCCTTAAGTATATATTATTTTTAAAAAATGGCTGAAAACTTGCATATACACATTCTTCTTATTTTCACAAAGTAACGCAAGATACTCGCTTTTAATGCTCCGTAAATCTAGCGTCCAAAAAAGTTATACTGTTTCAAATAGCGCGCAATCAGTCTTCCTCCTTACTGTACGAGTACCGATCGGCTCGATAAGGGTTGAAAGGGGAAAGGGCCCGGGGAAAACCGTCGAATCCGTCGGTTAAGAAAGGTCTGGACGGGCCGTAAGAAGGTCGACGGTTCACCGAGCCGGCGGGGTCGACGACCCTTAAGGCTTTGAACCGGGACATGTTGCGTTTCAAGCGTTTTTGTAGAAAGCGCTGTCCGCGTTGCTCGCGCCAACGTCGCGCGACTACGATCATTGTTTCCGCGACGACGCCGACAAAAAAACCACCACCAATTTTCTTAGACGCTCGCGCTCGCGCGCGCGCTTCCCGCTGTCGGGCACCAAAAAAAAAAAAAAGAGAGAGAAACGAGCTCGGAGGAGCCGAGAGAGTCCGTTCCGTTAGCCGATTTGAATTTTCATGAGCGAGAACCAACCACCCCGGCCCGAAAATAATTTGCGCGGCGCTCGCTGCTTCTGCGAACTTCGGAAACCAGTTCTTCGGCCGAGTATAGATTGTCGAAAGGTCCCCGAATATTTCGATACTCCGTTCGCCGTGAGCAACGAAACTTTTTCGGCGAAGGATACCCCCTTCGCTTATGGCGACGTCCCGGCTTTCGAATGCCAACCTCGCGACTGTTTTAATACGTTTGTTTACGTAGCATTTGTCGCGCTCCGTCTATTTTTACTGTTACAATCTTTCGTCGAACGTCTTTCAGGAAAGACAGAAAGAATTTGGCAGGAGGAAGGTCACGACGGCAGGTGAACGCAGGCCAAAATGCAGCTGTCATAAGAGCCAAAGCCCTTGGTGAAGCTAAATGAGGAAGAATTACATTTTTATTCGAGAAGAAATTAACAATTCGTTAACGTTAACCGCACCGTAATAGAGTTTCGAGTCGTATACACGTCGAACTCGCTTCACTGGTTTAGGGTTAATCTTTCACTTGAACGCGCCGTATTTTATGAAACACTATGAAACAATTTAGCAGGAGGATGGTCATGATTCTCCGAATATTATGTTTGAGTATGTAATTCGGCTATGTTCAAGTAATGTGTTCAAGTAATGGTCATGATTCTATGAATATTATGTTTGAGTATGTAATTCGGCTATGTTCAAGTAATGTGTTCAAGTAATGTGTTCAAGTAATGGTCATGATTCTCCGAATATTATGTTTGAGTATGTAATTCGACGATGAATGTTCAAGTAATGTGTTCAAGTAACGGTCATGATTCTCCGAATATTATGTTTCAGTATGTAATTCGGCTATGTTCAAGTACTGTGTTAATACTTAACGGTCCGGAAGTATTTCGAGTTTACTTCCTACTAGATATTTTTCGTACGAAGAGAAACGGTGGACTCGACGTTTTTGGATCAAGTATAGAAAGGAAAATATTTATATTTTATTTTATTTCTTTATTTTTGCCTCCATATACGTGGCATTGGACCCAGTAAGAAAAATTGCCATGCATTAACCAGTTAAGCGTGGAGTTTCATTTGGAAAATCCCTCACGGCGTGGAATTGAAATCAAGCATCATCGGATCGTCTCAAAATGGCGTCCTCGAGACTGACAGCGAAGCATATAAAAATACTAAACATGACATGAATAGAAAAATAAATTAAACACGTTGTTCTTTCAATATTCAGTAACGTAAAATCTGCCGTCATCAATTCTAACTTTATTCTAACTTTATTTATAAGCTTATAACTTTGTAATAAAGCGTTTCCGAGCAAACTTCAAGCAACATTCGTTTCTTATTTCCACTTGTGAGATATGCTCCCCAGGTCTGTTCATTAAAACAAGGAACACATTCAAGGAGTACATTCTACGAAAAACAAAATTCTATTAAAACAAAATGCGAAAGAATTACGTTATTATTCGAGAAGAAATTAAGTATCAGTGTGTGTTTTCACCCCCTGATGAAGTTAGCTGCAATGCTTGCGTAACCTTGGGAAATCTCTTCCATTAGGCTTACTGCAATAAAACTGTAATAAATTAACAATTCGTTAACGTTGATCGCAATAGACTTTCGGATCGACGACGTGTATACACGTCGAACTTGCTAAACTGGTAAACGCGTACCGGTCCGTTCGTACCGTCCCGAAAGGGTTAAAGTAGGGTAAAAAGTCATCGAAAAACTTTACGCGTGAAAATTCCAGGATTCCGAGAACTTTCGGGACAGCCGGGAGTTCGTTGAACCGTCGAAAATTCGCGAGGACGATGAGATTCGCAAACAGCCTCGGGACGCCTGTTTCGGCCATCGAAAATGGCGCTCGCGGTCATCGTTTTAGACAAATTTCAGCCCGTTACTACCGAGAACTGTTGTGTGCCCGTGTTCTTGGCGCGCGCGCGCGTGTGTGTGTACGAGACGCAATCGCATGCAGGCGTGCGAGCGTGCGAGCGAACGTTCGCCTGGCCCGTTATCCTCTAAAGTAACAGTTACGAGAGTATGGCCGCGAGAGAGGTAAAGCACCTTGCGTACACCATGGAGCGCGGGGTTCGATTCGAATGGGTTCCATGGAAACGGTATTTCCGGTTCACATTCGGTTTTCTATTCGCGGACGGTGTTACGCGCCGCGTCTGATTAGAAACTTCACGGCCCTTGCTGCACGCTCGCGCTCGCGCGCGTTATTCCGCTTTTATTCCGCGCCGCGCGTTGATGACCCGCAGCAAACGGCGCACCTGCGCGGCGCGTCGGCGTTCGCCAAGGACCGAGGAGAGCTTTAATTTCCCTTTCGTCGGGACGAAAAAGCCACTCGACGCAGCCGGATCGATAAAACGACGGAGAGCGTCGCACCCCTGCTCCCCCAACCCCCGACGGAGGGGGTTTTGTTTCGATCGGCGGAAACGACTCGACTAAACTCGTTCCTGCCGGATTCGCCGAATCGATTAACCTCTCGATACGAATCGGGTCGAATTTTTCAATGGTCTTTTGCCCCTGTTTCGAACCCTCGCTTTTCGATTTTACTTCGGCTACGGTCACGATTATTATTATTATTCGCTCCCGGAAACCGGAAGCACGCCTTCCGAGTCGATGAATACTTTCGCGAAACTTCTACCGGCATAAAATGATGTTTGAAATGATTGATTGAATGAACTGTTTGAACGAGGTTTGACGGGAGGTCGGTAATTTTCTATTGGCTGCTCAAAAGTGATCAGGGTTAATTGGTAAGCAGACTAGAAATAAAAATTGTCTGCATCAATTACAACAAAATAAAAACTAAGTAGGATATTGTTACTTCGCTTGCCAATTTTAACAGATGAGAAATGGTATATTGACGAAACTTCTACTGCCATAAAATGCAATATGATGCAATGACGTTTGAAATGATTGCTTGAATGAACTGTTTAAACGAGATCTAACGGGAGGTCGGTAATCTTCTCTTGGCCCCTCAAAAGTGATCAGGGTTAACTGATAAGCAGATTAAAAATAAAACTTGTCTGCATCGATTACAAAAAATAAGTAGAATATGGTTACTTCACTTGCCAATTTTAACAGATGAGAAATAGTATATTGACGAAACTTCTACCAGCATAAAATGCAATACAATGCAATAATGTTTGAAATGATTGCATGAATGAACTGTACTTAAACTCTCATCTTGAGACGTTTGTAGCTCATTGCAACGATGACGATGAAATTTTAATTTACGATTATTGAGATTGTGAAGATCCATCTATGTAGAATTACTCAACAAACTTACTTTCTTAGGTATATATTCTTTCTAGTATATTATAGTATATTCTGGTATACTCTGATATATTCTAGTATATTATGGTATAATCTAGTATATTATAGTATATTCTGGTTGATATTTTGGTATATTATAGTATATTCTAGTATATTCTAGTCTATTCTGGTATATTCTAGTATATTCTGGTATATTATGTTATATTCTAGTATATTCTGGTATATTCTAGCATATTCTGATATATTATAGTATATTCTGGTATACTATGTTATATTCTGCTATATTATGGTATATTCTGGTATACTATGGTATATTTCGGTATATTTTGGTATATTATGGTGTATTCTGGGATATTATGTTATACTGTGTTATATTCTAGTATATTCTAGTATATCATGATATATCATAGTATATTATAGTAGATACTCACATTCTTCTTATTTTTATAAAGTAATGTAAAATACTCACTTTTAATGCTCCGTAAACCTAGTGTTAAATCCTACGGATTCTGGTATATTCTAGTATATTTTGGTATATTATGTTATATTCTAGTATATTCTTTTATATTCTAGTATATTCTGATATACTATGTTATATTCTGCTATATTATGGTATATTCTGGTATATTATGGTATATTCTGATATATTATGGTATATTCCGGTATATTTTGGTATATTCTAGTATATTCCGGTATATTTTGGTATATTCTAGTATATTCCGGTATATTTTGGTATATTCTAGTACATTCTGGTATATTATATTATGCTGTGTTATATTCTAGTATATCATGGTATATCATAGTATATTACAGTAGATACTCACATTCTCTTTATTCTTATAAAATATAAAAAATAATTAATGTAAAATCCTCACTTTCAATTGTCCAGCAAACCTAGTGTCAAATCGCACGGACGCGTCGACGGGGCGTATCATTTCTATGTCAAGGGGTTAAGAAAATGAAACGTTTGCTCCCATTCGGTAGCCCGCGGGAGCCGATCGACGGGAGGAAATTCCCGGTGTATCGGGCCGACGTGACGCGAAGGGACGCGCCCCGAAAATCTCTTGCGAGAATCTCCTCGCGAGAGGAGCGCTCGAACCGAAGGAAATTAATATATCTGGTACAGTCGTTCCACCGAGGAAGGGAAAAGATCGACGACCCGGGCGAACGTATCTGGGTTAGTAGTCGTCGGCGATTCACGCGGAAACTTCTCTCGCTAGGAGGCCTCGGCGTCGTGGAAATCCGCGAGAGGTGAATCGGCGTTGTACAATCCCGAGCGGGGAGCGGCGGTGTGTGTATCCCTCGAAAAGTGAAATTTCGGCCGAGACTCGGGCCGGGCCGGGCCGCGCCGCGTGGCGACGAAATTTCGTCACACGGTTTCGGTCGGGTCGTCGACCTCTCGCCCACATAGCGAGGTCCACTCTCTTTCGGTGGCCGTGTCGCCGAAGAGCTCTCCGAGCGAATATCTTTTCGAATACTTTTTTTTTGAGAAAATATTTGTTGGAGTTTTTAGGGAAGATTCCAAACGAACATTTGGTACGCTTAACGTTTAATTCAACAGCCGAAAGATACAACAAACAACTGAATTAACGGGAGCGCGTGTGTTAAAACAAAACCATTTCGACGTCGCCATGCGGACATAACAAAGCAAAACATAAGAACGCGCACCCAAGCATATAATAAAGAATTAATGTGTACGCGACCTCTGTCGATAGCTCGGCGTCGCCAACATGATATTTTTTTTTTCTCGCAAGTTTTAGCGCTTCGCAGGGGATTCGCGGTGGCTGCCGATCGTTTCTCGAGTTCCACGGAGACGCCATGTTTACGAGCGCGCGCGCGCGCGCGCCCTCGGTCGAATTGAATTATTTTCGAATTTCCGGGGAAAGTAGTCGCCCCGGTCGGATTAAAAGCGACCCGCCGCCGTTGGATTTCGCACGCGCGACCGGATTAAACGAAATTATTTTATTCCCGACGGCGCGGCGCGGCGCGGCGAGAAAGGGGCGGGGACCGCGCGCGAACAGAGAGGCCGGCCACCGATAAAGCGCAATTACCACTATAAATTTGATTCCACCGGCGGAGGCATTTCCATGGAATTACGAATAAATCACCGCTCCGGCCCCCCGTGATATTCTATTAATTTCAGGAACACCGCCGAGTGAATTATTGAGAGTCGATACACACCGATCCCGGCCACGTCGCCGCATCCGAAACGAGCCGCGACGAGTATCGCGACCGGTCGAATAGAATCGCGCGGAAAAAATTATTTTCCTATAGCCCAATGGCGCGTGCACGATGTGCCAAAGTCAGATTTTTTGAAAAAAATTTTTTTACGGTGATACACGCACGGTGAACAACCATTTCCTCGCTCCTGGGAATTCATCGGTTTTCAGTACGATAGTTGTGTAATTACTCCGACTATAATTGAATACTTAGGGGTCCACAAATTATATGGGTTATTGTATAAGTCATTTGGGTTCCTGGCAAAAAAAGATTTTCCAGAAAAAGTTGTTTAACATCATGTAATATGGATTAACTTGAAGCCCCCTTGCGTTACGCTCGTTTTTCATTTATGGAGGAATACAAAAAATCCTTTGAAAAGCTGCGGTCTGGAACTAATCGTTTCGGCAAGTTGTAATATTGATGTAGCTTATTGCAAAATTTCATGAGACATTTCGAGATGGTTTCGCCGCAATTTTAGTTTAAATATCAACTTTCGGAATTTCCAAGAATGAGTCACACGGAAGTCACGATTGTTTGATGTTTCAGGTGAAATTTTTTAGGGATACATATCATATGTTAGATAAAAAAGATTGTTATTAAATATTTTGTATACATAAAAAATGAATAAATCATATACACTTCACATTTTTCTGTATTATTTAGAAATATTCCTAGAAAATTTCACCTAGAACATCAAATAATCGTAACTCCCGCACGACTCAATTAATTAAGTTAATATTTAAACTTAAATTGTGGCGAAAGGGTCTCGAAGGGTCTCATGATTTTTTGCACAAAGTTAGATCAACATTATACCTTGCCAAAACGATTAGTTCCAGACCAAAATCTATTAAAGGATTTGTTGTATGCTTTCATAAATAAAACAGAAAACAAAGATATCCGATTAGCCCATATTATTTAATGTAAACAACTTTTTACAAAAATTTTCTTTTGTCAAATAAGCGTTGTACCTACCATTTCCAGTTACAGCCATACCGATTTTATCATATATATAACAAGATACTAATTTACGCACACTTCAAGAAAGAACTCGATATTTTGAGGTTATAATTTATAACACTTGTCTAACGCAGAAAAACCAGATTTGGTTACCGGAATGTTGACAGTCCTGCCAACGATAATACGGTGATGTGATTTACCAATTTTGCTTTTGTTATTGTAGTATACACATCGAACTGTCATACAAGTATAAATTTTAACAGATTCACGTTAGTTGGTATTTTTAATTTATTCGCGCTAGAAGTGACTTTTAGACCACAGTGCGCCGTAGAAAATTTCCATGGTACGCGCATCTTGTTCTACTTCTGTCCGGGTCTATCATTACTTTTTTATTTCTTTCATTGCTGCGCGCGGACCGATCCGCGTTCTATCGAATTCGTTTCTTTTTTTTTTTTTTTTGTTTGAACAGGGAACTTTTACCCGGGCACAACAAGTGCGAATGGACGCGGAGATGTACGAGCTGTTTCGTGTCTCTGAAAACGGAAATACCTCGCGACGCACTGACGTTGCGAAAAAAATTTGTTTACAAAAATTGTTCGGTACGAAGGGAACAATCGTATGTTGTAATTGTTTTTTCAGGACCCGAATGGTGGACAGCGAACTGTCCAAGTCAAATTTATTTTTTAGAAGAATACATGCTACATCGACCAGAATTAAAGAATTCTTATTTTATTATAAGATTACGAAGTTGAAATTTAACTGGCTTTAATTACCAGTGGTAATCCTTTTTTCAGGACTCGAATGGTGGGTGGGGAAATGTCAAAGTCAAATTTATTTTTTAGAAGAAAACATGCTACATCGACCAGAATTGAAAAATTCTTATTTTATTTTAAGATTACGAAGTTGAAATTTAACTGGCTTTAATTACCAGTGGTATTAAAGAAATAAAGATGTAAAAAAAAAAGAAAAAGATCCAATAAACACAGCAGAGTTGGAGGGGGATTGCAGGAATTCACAGTTGTATAGACAAGTTCCGAGAAGTTGCACTAATCTCGTATCGAACTCGTTCAATTCTATCGATTCTTGCACGTTTTGAAAGGTTTCGAAGATCTTTATACGCTTCGGACAATCGTCGCTGGAAATAAATGTTACCACAAATCGCCCTCTCATCGATTAACCCCCCTCGCACTATGATTTATGATACGGGTAAATTGATTTGAATCTCATTGTCGTCCAAATATCGACAGAAAAATAATACGCTTTTACCATTTTTCTTCTGTTCGAAATCTTTAACAACGTGACCGAATTTTATAAGTAGATCTTAAGTAGTAGACGCAAAATAAACATTCTCTGCTTCAATTGCAATAATCTGGACGAAGATAAAAATTGATTTCTCTTGTTAACACATTCGCGACCGGCAAATTCTTTCCGTTTCTAATACTGAAATTCTGAAGCTGGTTACCGCAAACTTGTATCGCTAAAGCAAGAATCAATTAATGTACCAAATTAATTAATAACTTTAAATTCAATCCCATTAACCAGTTAAGCGTGTTTAAAAACAAATGTCCATTACGGTGCGATCGACGTGTATTCCCGTCGTGAAAAATATAAAATTACCATTGACTATATACACTCGAAATGTTAATAAAATACAATAAGAATATTATGGTAAAATAGCACCATTAAACAAAAATAGACAAAAATAGAAAAATAATTTATAATAGTACCATTTTGCCTTGCGTTCGACGCGTATACACCTCATTGCTTGATCTCAATTCCGCACACTGTGGGGAGTTTTCAAAATTAAATTCCACCCTTAACTGGATAAAATAGGTTTAGTAGGTTCGGTTCTAAACTATTCCAATGCTTATACCGTTTCTGTCCCATACATTTTTATTACAAACGTATAAAATCTGCGGTCTACTTACAAGACTAGGGGTTGTAACACATCACTCAATAAGTCCCCGGTCTAACTAAGAAAAACAATTTTTTTTTAGAAAAAATTCCACTTTATTCGTCAACCTACTCTCCTTCAAGAGTGATACAAAACACTCGAGATTCCTTTCTATCTCGAAAATTACAAAACTGGGGTCGCTGAAGCGACTGCAACCTCTAAACGAACGGTCAGAATGCGATGAAATTTTGACACGTACTGCTTCAAGGTCAGTCCTACCCGGAAATCGCGTGGGTCTGTCAACAATGTTGCCGTACATGTGTCAGACTCGGGGGCTTATCGAGTGATGTGTTAGGCACTCGCAGAGAACAGTATTATCTCGAGACGGGAATCGGTAGTTCGCGCGTGCGCGAGGCAGATTTCGTTCACGTAACCTTGCAGATGGAATCGAGACCGGTCTTCGGGATTAGGATCCGAGTAGGTTCGTCGACCTGCGTCGCTCGACTGATTGCCAGAGAGAGAGGAGCCCGCGTCTAGCTCGACGAAAAAAAAGAGAGTCGCGCGCATCGATCGACATTTTCCTCGTTTTGTTCGGCGAACGTTGCCGATCCCTGGTCCAAATTCGATTTTACAACTGGGTGCGTGTTCCTCGAACGAAAGAAACAATTTCTTCTAAGGTCGAGCGAACGAGGGGAGAGAGAGAGAGACTCGTGGAAGCACGTAACGAGAGAATTTTTATTATAAACTATTCTATTGACTATTCTTATCGGATCATCGGCTCGACTCGGCTCGTGAATCGCGATGGCTATTGTCGCCGGAGCACGGTAGCCCTAATCGATGAATTAGGTGGGAAAAAGTTCAAAATTAAATTTAAACCATTAATCGCATCGACTTCGTTATGGTCTGATTCGATTTAGAATGAAAAGATATATAAATAACGGTATTGTGCTCAACAGAATAAATGATTTTAGTATTTCTTCCTCCTAATTCGTCCATCTTTCCTACCACCCCCTAATTTCTCTACGATCATACTCATTCTCAGACTCTTCCTTGTATGTTTTTGAAATGACACGCACCACAACAAAAAGATAGATAGCTATTTACACACAGTGACTGACGAAAGTATTTGAACACTTACCATACTTGATTTATTATAACAAGTATATTAGACAATACTTACAGAGATGTTATTAACATCGTAAATTGGTATGACTCTCTAGATTATACCCCTCAAGTTTCAATCGAATCGAAACATATATAAAATAGTTATGAATTATTTCTCCCTCCCTCTTTCTTCCCCCTAATTCGTCGATTCGGACCACCGTGCGGCGACCATCTTTCCTACCACCCCCTAATTTCTCTACGATCATTTATTTATTTCGCTGTCATTTGCCCTTAAAAAACACACCCACCTCTTCCTTGTTTGTTTTTGAAATGACACGCACCACAACAAAAAGATAGATAGCTATGTACACACAGTGACTGACGAAAGTATTTGAACACTCACCATACTTGATTTATTATAACAAGTATATTAGACAACGCTTACAAAAATATTATTAACATCGTAAATTGGTATGACTCTCTAGATTATACCGGTGAAGTTTCAAGAATTAGGAGGGAAAAAGTTTAAAATTAAAGGCGAAGAAAAACACGTATCAGTGAATTTTTGATGTACTATACATCGAAATAAAGAAATTACCATTATATATATTATTATTATTATTATTAGACAACACTTACAGAGATATCATTAAAATCGTAAATTGGTATGACTCTCTAGATTATACCGATCAAGTTTCAAGCGAATCGAAACATGCATAAAATAGTTATGAATTATTTCTCCCTCCCACCCTCTTTCTTCCTCCTAATTCGGACCA
Source organism: Halictus ligatus (assembly GCA_028454255.1). Lineage (NCBI taxonomy): Eukaryota > Metazoa > Arthropoda > Insecta > Hymenoptera > Halictidae > Halictus > Halictus ligatus. Next base: position 18,907,090 of record CM052146.1, read on the forward strand.
CACTCTCAAAAAGAAGATCGTTCGAGCTTTTTTCGATTCGAGGGACCAGTCCCGATCGATTTCGGCCGATTCACATTCACGTCGGCTCGTGCGTGATCGGCGTATGCACCGACCCGTGAATGGGAAGAGAGCGTGTGTCGGGGGTGGGCAAAGGGTGGCGCTGGGGTTAAACGCACGTCCCCGTAAAGGGGTTGCCGGAGGACAACGGACGGAGAGAGACGCGCCATGGAAAAACCGCTCGCTCGAGCACACGGGGAACAAGGACGGGGTGAAAAAAAAAACACCGTGCGATTTTTGTAGACGGTCGTCGTCGTCTGGCTTGAAAATTTACCAGACCAGAAGGGATCGTACATACTTCGATCCCTCAACGATCGCTCGCTTCCCTCGGCCGATCGAGCTCACCCGAAGCGTGCGATTTCAAGAACGTGGCTCGCGTCGGCTCCTCGAAGACGATCAAACTCGCAAAACGTTCGCGAGTTTGCTAGAATACTAACTAAGGGTTGCTAGAAAATCCTTGTCTCCGTGTCCCTCGAGAATACCGGCCTGCTCGTCGATCCTGCGCCAGGCTCCGTCGGCTCCTTAGATCATTCGGCCGCTCGCCCCGGTATCGATTCCCGAGCGTTACATAAACCACCCCCGGCCGTTACAAAACCTCCCCCGGAATCCTCTCGCGTTCGGGGGGGCCTCCGTTCTTCGAATTCTCCCCGAGATGTCGGGGGATGCGCCGGAAAAGAGGGACCTCCTTCTTCGAGACACCCTCTCTGAACGCGGACCCCGTCGCCGAATCGTTCCGAGGAACACGCTCGACGGGACGCGTCGCGACGTCGAGCGTCGATGGCCGCGACGGATCCACGGCGCGGCGCGGCGCGGCGCGTCGATCCGCGGCGGCTCTCGTCTTCGGTTTCGTTTGGGACGCATCGGTGCGCGGCGAGCGTTGCGAAGTTATCCGAAGAATTAAACTTGGCGAGCGGCGATCGGCGCATGCACCCTGTCGGGCATCGACGAGCAGAGCCGACAGAATGGAAAATCCGAGGACGAGGGAAAAAAGCGAGAGGGTCGGAGGGAGGGTAACGGATAGACAGATAGGGAAAAGAAGCGGCAGTTCCGAGGGAAAAAGAAGAGGAAAGCTAGAGATAGAGAGTGAGAGAGGGTGAGGGACACTGGGTGCACGCGCTGAAGTGGAGAGTCGGAGGGGTTGAAAGGGGTAACGAGAGCGGGTTCGACGAGGAGGGGACGAAACGCGCGCGCGTTGCAACGAGCAGGACGGAAGAGGGAAATGCACGAGAGAGGCACGACCGGAGGGTGGGAGTACGAAGAGGGAGGAAGATGGAACGGGGCGGGGAACGAGGGCGGAATGATCGAACGGAGAAAGGAGAAAGAGACAGTAGAGAGCGACAGAAAGAGAGAGAGAGAGAAAGGGGTTGGAGGAGAAGGAAAAGAGGGGGGGCAAAGGGGGGGGGGGGGGGGGGGGGGAGGGGGGGGGGGGGGGGGGGGGGAGAACCTCTGGCAACGGGTCGATCGAAAGCGCAGCGCAGAGAAATGCACCACCTCTCTGCTCTGGTCTGGCAGCTTTGCTGGCACACCACCGCGTTCGCGAGAGAGAAAGAGAGAGAGAGAGAGAGAACGATCAGCGAGAGAAACGGAGACGGACCGGACGGGGAGGGAGCGACCGAGAGGGGAAACAGAGGGAGAGAGAGGGACAGCGAGCGACCAATACCGACGCAGGGGGAGGACGAGCCAAGCCGACTCGCGTTGGGCTAGGTCAGGTCTACCCGAGTTCCACACACTGCTCTCTGCGTGTGCCATCCAAAGAGAGACCCCGAAGGCGGAGACCACCCTCGAAAAAAAGGGTTGAAACGCGTACGGTGATCACGGGGTACGCGCGCGTGTGTCCGGTCTGTCTCGATCGGTTGTGTTGTGCGGCGCCGGTTTTTCCGCGTTAAATTCCGCCCGCGATTCCGCGTCCCGGTTGCGGTGCTCGAACGGAAAATCTGCGTCGCGAGCCGTGGAGAAGCTTCGGCTCCGGCGTTGTCGGCCTGAAAGCGTGGCGTGTGGTGTTCTTCTGGTCCCTGGTTCGTCGAGAGTAGTCACGATCCGTGACGATTCTCCACGCGTCGTTTCCGGTTCTCATAGTTCGCCGTTACTCCGCGTCCGCGAACCCGATCGACCGGCTCTCTCTCTCTCTCTCTCTCTCTCTCTCTCGCTCACCCCCGTCCGAGTTCGAGCGGTTTCCCCGTCGTCCCGGTTGTTACACCTGGGAAAGTAAAACAGGGACGGAGGAGGGGGTGCGAGGAGGTGTGAAGCACGTCCGAGTGGTGTGTGGTTAGTCCCGCGCGCGTGTGTGTGTGCGCGATAGTGTGTGCATTCGCAAAACACAGAGAGAGAGAGAGAAAGAGAGTGGCGAAGAAGCGTGTAGCCACCCCCGAACGATTTTCTCTCCGAGAGAAGAAGATCTTCGAGAGACGCGGAAGAGATTCACGGGTTCGGAGGGTCGGTTCCGGCGAGGTATAGTTGTTGACAAACACACGAGGCCGTAGAACGAGGAGAGGAGAGGCGCGCGAGCGGTTTTGATCGAGAGCGACGTCGGGTGCAACGGCAGCAGCACCGATCCCGACCACCGCTTTTCCTCGATGTCCTGATAATCGATAAGCGTCGCATAGGTGGCCAGAGGAGAGACCGCCTATACGTCGGCAGAGCGATCGGCCTTATCGACGTCCGGAGGGATTTCGCCACGGCCTCGCGGAGATTTTCAAATAAATGTTGAACAACAACACCGGCGCGTTTCGTCCCTCGACGCGAGGCCGCCGCCGCCGCTCCGGGCCCCCGAGTCTGCCGAGAAGCGTCGGGATGCCGATCTCCCTCAGGAACCACAGGATCACGTAAAGACGCCGTGAGCGTTCAGCCGATCCGAGCGAGACCCGACGAAAAAGAGCACAGAACGGTACAAGCACAACCATAAGCACAGCCCTCCCACCGCAGCCAGACACAGGGATCGCAGGGGATTCGTCGACTCTCTCGCAGGTCGCGAACCGATGCGTCAAAAGGCGTGAGTAACGTGCCTAACGATGCACCGATCGGCTACCGATCGCCGTGATCTCTCGTCGTCCCTTAATCGCGTCAAACGTCCCTACGGCGCGCGAAGGGATCGCGCCTTCGATCTCGAGGCAACGATCCCTGCGGGCCGTTCCGGGATCTTCCGGGTCGGGTCGTTCGCCGAAAAAGAAAAAGAAAAAGAAACGTCGGTGCAACGGCTCGATCCTCGCCGAGCAGGAACATCGATCGGCGGAGAGCACACCGTCGTTCTCCAAAGAAAGAAAGGGAACGCGTTCTAAGGGCAAAGTGAACGTGGGAGTAATAGAGAGAGGGAGGGAGAAAGAAAGAGAGAGGGGAGGCTTGCGGAAAAGAACGTAGAGAGAGCGAAGGGAAAAGGGTTATACGAAAGGGTTGAAACTATCGGATCAGGGGTACGAGGGGGAGGGTAGAGGCACGAGGGTGGCGAAAAGTTACGGGGAAAGTTAACGAGTAGTGAACGGACTGGGCCGATAGTGCGCGATTTCCACGGAAATGGAAATTCAACGAGTAGCGAAAACCCCCGAGAGCGGGCGGGGGGAGGGCGTGCGGGGTCGCGCGAGGGGTTGAAAGCGGGGTGAAAGGAGAGGACGGGGAGGGCGGACTTCGGAGTTTATGCCCCGTCCCGGCCCCCCCTCCCTCTCGCCCCTGCAGTCGATCAATGCGTCGACGGGTTTCACTTTCGCGGTGTTAAAGTGTTGCACCGCCGACGATTCAGTCGAAGGGGGGTGGGGGACAAAAAAATGCGGCACGTGACCGCACGCGTCTCAATGGGACAGGATTCGCGGGGTGGTTTTTTTCGGCAGGGTGCAACCCCGTTCCACCCCACCCCATATTATTTCTTCTTTTTTAAGAAACGACGAGGCGACACTTTCGAAACGTTTCGAGGATTATCGATCGCATCGATTTACAGGGGGGGGTGGAGGGAGCAGGGGATCGAAACTATATTTATAACGATGCTCGAGCGATGCTAGAGGAATTATTATTGTTTTTTGCCACGCGGAAAACACCGAGACCGCTACTGTGAAGCTTGCAAATCCGGGAAACCTCTCTATTTTTCTCTCTCTCTCTCTCTCTGTTTCTCTGTTTCTCTCCTTTTCTCTCTGTCTGTCCGATCTATGTGTATCTCTCCGATCTACGCGCAGCAGTCGCGTTGTTGTTGTTCGCGGAACAAGCGAGAAAGTCGATCGAAGACGCTCCTCGCGCCGGGACTAGAACATAACGGCGGCTGGATATGTGCTAAACTTTTAGTAAACAACTCGCGGTTATAACGGTACCTAGATGCGTATCGAATCGCCGGGTTTCCCGAGGTGTACGGTCGAACAACCGCGCGCCGGTCGATCACGAACTTTGCTCGGTACACCGCCGCGAAGACTATACACACGTCTCGTACATACGTCTTACACACGCGTCTTATACACGCGTCTGGTACACACACCGTTTCACCGGTTTCTTCTGTTTTTAGCCGTCCGTGTGAGAGTCCAACGAACCCGAACTAACGCCACCATTTTTTCTTGTGTGTTTCTCTGTGCAGTGAAGGATGGAGGCCAGCGAGTGGGATCACGCGACCTTGAGGGAAGAGGAATTCGAGCAGCATGCCGTGTATCTGGTACCGGACGTGGGGGCGTCGCCAGGCGACGCGAACCGCGCGGAAGCGTCGCTGCCGAGAAATTTGGTCCTCAAGCCTTCGCAGGCCCTCCACGACGTACGTTCCTCCTCCGACAAAGAATCATTTCTCGAGACCTCCTCGGTGAGAGTCGCCCGAGAGACCCTCCGACAGACACGCGATCAAGAATTTTCTTTTCCCCGATCGATTTCCAGCGGGATCAACGCCGTCCGCCGGGAAACTCGGCGGAAAATTGTTCCGCGTCGCGTCGGTCAAGTTGAACGATTCGGATAACGATCCGGGGCTACGTCGAGCTAATTAACTTAGGGAGCGTCGTGACCTACAGTCCCCGAGTCAATCGTCACACTTTCCTCGGTGACAGCGATCGACCGAGGAAGAGAGAGAGAGGACGACGATGGCCGCACGATTTTCTCGCGCATATATCGGGCTCCGGTAACTGATACAAGTTCGATAACGGTTCAATGTCTCCGAACAGGCGTCGCCGGAAGCGCGATTTTCCAGTCGATCGTTCATGGGTTAGACCCGCGTTTTCCCAGAGAAATCTCCATTACTCTCTCGTCGAACCGTGGACACGAGGGGGCGTTTTTCCAAAATTCTGGGCACGCGATTCCGAGAAGAACCTTCGCCTAGAAAGTGGAATAAGGGGTGACTCTTTTGAACTCTTCGGATTTTGATGCCTCGTGCGCGATAATTCGCTTCCGGTAACCGGCGTTTTTCCAATTTTGATCGATTTTAAAGTGGAAGTTGAACATTTGCGAAATCGTATAGGGGCGTTAAAAGACACGGGAAACGTTTGTTTCGAACCTGGAAGAAGGTGTAATTGTTTATCCCCCGGTTTTGATTCCTCGTGCGCGATACTTCGCTTCCTATAACCGACGTTTTCCAATTTTGATCGATTTTAAAGTGAAAGTTGAACATTTGCGAAATCGTATAGGGGCGTTAAAAGACTCGAGGAACGTTTGTTTCGAAATAAGGTGTAATTGTTTATGCCCCACTTTTGATTCCACGTGCGCGATAACTTCGCTTCCTATAACCGGCGTTTTTCCAATTTTGATCAATTTTTAAGTCAAAGTTGAACTTTTGCGAAATCGTATAGGGGCGTTAAAAGACTCGGGGAACGTTTGTTTCGAACCTGAAATAAGGTGTAATTGTTTATCAAAATTGATAAACCCCGGTTTTGATTCCTCGTGCGCGATACTTCGCTTCCGGTAACCGACGTTTTTCCAATTTCGATTGCTTTCGAATTATTTTTGCTGTACAAAGACGTAGTTGAACATTCGCAAAATCTTATAGGCGTGTTAGAACGACTCGAAGAACGTTTGTTTCGAACTTGAAATATAAGGTGTAATTGTTTATCCCCCACTTTTGATTCCACGTGCGCGATACTTCGCTTCCTATAACCGGCGTTTTTCCAATTTTGATTATTTTCGAATTGCCGTACAACGGCGCACAGTGGGCAATTTGGACAAAATCGGATTAAAAATCAAGTATCGATAGGAATGAGACAGGTAGAGCGATGAAATTTTGTTTTAAATTAAAGCTCAAACTTTGTAGAATATAGGAAAAATATTGAGATTGTGGTACGAACGGTTTTTAACCTTGAGAAAATTCTTTAAACGTGCAGAAATTCAAGAAAATGTTGGTTTTTCCAATACCACGCGCGAAAAAAATTTTTTTTTAACGTGCTATACATCACTTCCCATAGATTGTTTCACGCTGCTTTCAAAATTTGTCTACGACCTCAGGATTTTATAAAAACGTTTCAGCTTCAATTTAAAACAAATTTCATCGCTCTACCTCCTTCCTACCGAAAGTTCCTTGATTTTGAATCCGATTTTTTCCAAATTGCCCACTGTGCGGCGTAGTTAAACATTCAGGAAATCGGATAGGCCCGTTAAACAACGCGAAGAACGTTTGTTTCGAACCTGAAATAACGTGTAATTGTTTATCCCTCGCTTTTGATAACGTGCGCGATACTTCGCTTCCTATAACCAGCGTTTTTCCAATTTCGATTACTTTCCAATTACTTTTGCCGTACAGGAGCGTTAAATGACTCGAAGAACGTTCTCTTCGAACCTGAAATATAAGGTGTAACTGCTTTCCCTGGGATTTTGATGGCTCGTGCGCGATAATTCAATTTTGATTACTATTGAATTACTTTTACTGTAGAACGGCGAAGTTGTACATTCTTAAAATCTTATAAGCGCGTTAGAATTACTCGAAGAACGTTCTCTTCGAACCTGAAATATAAGGTGTAACTGTTTTCCCTGGGATTTTGATGCCTCGTGCGCGATACTTCAATTTTTATTACTATTAAATTACTTTTACTGTACAACGGCGAAGTTGTACATTCGCAAAATCTTATAAGCGCGTTAGAACGACTCGAAGAACGTTTGTTTCGAACCTGAAATATAAGGTGTAACTGTTTTCCCCGGGATTTTGATGCCTCGTGCGCAATACTTCAATTTTGATTATTATTGAATTACTTTTGCCGTACAACGACGTAGTTGAACATTCGCGAAATCTTCTAGGCGCGTTAAACGACTCGAAGAACGTTCGCCTCGAACCTGAAATAAGGTGTAATTGTTTATCCCCCGCTTTTGATGCCTTGTACACAATACTTCGCTTCCTATAACCGGCGTTTTTCCGATTTGGATCACTTTCCAATTACTTTTGCCATACAACGACGTAGTTGAACATTCGCGAAATCTTCTAGGCGCGTTAAACGACTCGAAGAACGTTCGCCACGAACCTGAAATATAAGGTGTAACTGTTTATCCCCCGGTTTTGATTCCTCGTAGACGCGATGAATCCTTTGCGCCGCGGAAATAGACGGTCGCGGGTCTCTAAAAATATTCCTTGGATAAAACTGTTGAATATGACGTCTATTCCGACGACGACCCGAATCGACGATCGTTCCTCGCGAGTATTTCGGTTCGGCATGGCAGTCTGCTGGAAGCTCGACGTTCCGAGCTCGGGAGAAAGCATTCCGTTTTTATCCGACCGTCCGGATTATTATTAACCCTCCGAAGGCGGACGTTTTTCACGAATTTATGCTAGCCGGTGGCCAAGCCCATTCAGATCCTCGCTTATCAATTCTTCGGGATCTATTCTCTGCACCGGGACGCATCGATCTCCTCGTTACACCCTCTACGACCCTCTGACGATGTTTTATCGTAGCGGACGGCGTCCGAGGTCCCGTGAGGGTCAGGCGAAAGATTTCTGTGCGAGAATTCGTGGCAGCGAACAAACCTAAACGATGCCTCGGAAGATCGATCCCTTCCTCGATACTCGAAATCGTGATAACCTAACCGCGTTCAACCCATTTGCATCATAAGGAAATATGAAATGAAGGCTTGCTTTATCAGCGAACTTTTTCTTTTATTATATTTAACCCTTAACGCTTTTAATTGCGAGATTCATACTTCGACTTGCAAGTTTCTAATACTTTATCTACCGGAAGCCTATTAACAGGTTTCTCAATAATTGTGATGTTCCAAAAAAAAAACAACGACAACTCGAACGCGGACACACCCATAGAGCATCGACGTGGGAATTAACCCTTTGCACTCGAAAATATTTCCCTTCTACATACTTTTTCTCGTGTTATACGTACGAAAATGGTGCAATTTATTCGTACAATTCCGAAGTGTTTAGTAATTTATTAACGGTGCAATTCACTCGTACAACTCCGAAGTGTTTAGTAATTTATTAACGGTGCAATTCACTCGTACAATTCCGAAGTGTCTAGTAATTTATCAACACTAGAACGACGGGAGCAGTCAAAATGACTGGTTCCTAATTTTTCCTTTCACAATTACTGAAATTGTAAAATTATTTTCGTCGGAAATTGTTCAATGAACCTCTTCATTGAAGCTCATATTACAATAAAAGTTGAATGGGCAGAGTCTTGTCACTGTTACAATATATACGTCAGTCGCATTTATTGCTCGGTCGTTCTACTCTTAAATGCAAACAAATTCGATAGCGTACAAAATACTTTGAATAATGATACAGCAATTTTTAGTGGCGCCTTGCAGTCGCCGTTCGAGTGCCAAGGGTTAAACAATTGAACAACTTTGAAACAATTTTAAAGAACTGAGGTTGCCGTAGGTTTGTCGAGGATAGCTAAACGAAAGGTTCCGTGTGTGCGCAGGTGTTGGGAGTTTGGAGCACAAGTTACATACCGAAGGGGACCCGGTTCGGTCCGCTGGTGGGCCAAGTGTACACCAAGGACTCGGTGCCTGCCGACGCGAACCGGAAATACTTCTGGAGGGTAAGGACACCAATTCTGACACGAAAATACTCGGTGATCCGAGCACGCGACACCGGGTTGTTATCGGTGGTCAGGGAGTCTTACTGTGGCACGGATCAGAAAATTTAGTGACACTTGAATAGAACTTCTGAACCGTAAGAGATATCGACACGAAATTTGGACTGAATAATATATTATCGTTCTGTTACAAATGGGTGAAAGACAAATTATTTTAGCAATATTTACTTTGTATTTGTTATTACATACTTTGTAATTATTAATCTTTAGCTTCTTCATCTGAATTTCTAATTTTCTTTGTACGTAATTTTATCAGAACATTTTCTGGTATTTTTATATCTAATTGCTTTATAATTTTTATGTTGGAGTTCTTGAGCTTCCTCGGAAAGCTGCACAATTGGTAATAGTGCCCTTTGTATTATAACATAAAAATAACTGTGATACAACAAAATTGTGGAATTAAAAGAATATGCTCTATCAATGTAGAAAATTTCGCAAAATTTTTCTACTATATTCAACGTTATTTCTTTAATAGAATACGTGCATGTATTGCTATTAAAAAACAAGACTTTTCATCGCAAAAGTTTGCTTTTCAATTTCAAAAAAGAAAATCGAGAGAAAATATTAAATAGGAGCGTCAGGATATCTCATTAAAGAGAAACAATTTTCGTGGCTTAAAACGTCCAAGTTTCAATGTTTATCACAACCGCATTATTGATTAGAATGTACTAATTTCTTCATTTTCGAGGTCCATGGACATTCAACCGGTTAACTGTGATTGACGAGTACACTCAATCAATCCGAAACTCCATTTCGGTGCAGTTAACGTTAATGAATTATTAAATTCTTATCGAATAAAATAGTAATTCCTTCGCATTTAGCTTTCCAAGGGCTTTGGCTTTTACAATGGCCGCATTTGGCCCGCGTTCGACGTGTATATTCGTCATTGCTCGATTTCAATTCCTCGCCGCGTAATTTTATATTTAAAATTATTAAATTAATCCACACTCAACTAATTAACACTAGGTTTGCGGAGCACTAAAAACGACTACTTTATATTACTTTATAAAAATAACATGAATGTATCTATCAAAGTTTGTAGCCATCCTTCAGAGAAATCAATTTGTTAAATAATTACTCGCGGATGCATCTTTACAATCTCAATTCAAAAATATTAGAATCCGTCATTTCGGCGACCGTCCGTAAATCTAGTGTTAACAAGTAATGTTAATTGATTAGATATCGATACGAGAAGGTTCGTTTCTGGGCTAAATGTCACTAAATTTTCTGATCGGAACCACTGTGATCCTCTCGCGGGATCGGTAATCGGAAAAAAGCGCAGAGGGAACGAAAAGGGAAACGGAGAGGATAGAGAGAGAGTGACAGAGAGAGAGAGAGAGAGAGAGAGAGAGAAGCCGGCTAAGACCAGAAACTGGTTTCAACCGATCTAAGCGAGCCTTAAAGCGAAACCCGCGAAGCCATTGATGCCTCGTAACGAATTGATGAGTTACGATAGAGAACTCGGATTCCCTCTCGATCCTCCCTGCTAAATCGTCGACGTTTCCCAGCCGCCTCTGCGACAACCACCGGCGAGAATCAACTTCGATCGCGGCGTGTGTTCGCCGACACGCAGTACCGGTGGTAACAAAGTCACTGAAACTCGCTGTTTCCCATCGACAGGTGTACAAGAACAACGAGCTGTTCTATTACATCGACGGTTATGACGTCCAGAAATCGAATTGGATGCGTTACGTAAACCCGGCTTATTCGTCCGAATCGCAGAACCTAATAGCATGCCAGTATAAGGTGAGTCGGACGACGCTCAATCATCCTGCTCAGTTTACGCGCTGTCTCGAGAGGCCGACACCTAAACGCCTTGTTGTTTCTCGTTGCAGATGAACATTTATTTTTACACGATCAAGCCGATACTACCGAACCAAGAGCTGTTGGTCTGGTACTGCAGAGAGTTCGCGGAGAGGCTGAATTACCCGTTAACTGGCGAGCTGATGCTTCAAAGAATACGTGAGTATGCTCGAGGAATCGTTACCGATCTATACCGATCTTCCACTCGAAATTCATCCTTCTGCAGCTCTCGTTCGTCCTTTTACAACTCGAGTCTTTTTGCCGATTCGTTTTCTTATCGTTGGGATGTTTATGCAATTTCGGATATTTGTAGACAAATTTTCTGGAAATAGAATGAAAGGAAACACTATTTTTCATGGGAACAGAGTCTCTGTGGACCCAAAACAGAGAAGAATTGTAGTCAATTCTGTTGAATTTTTAGGAAATGGAATGAAAGGAAACCCTATTTTTCATGGAAACACAGCCTCTGTTGATTACACGTGGTCGAATGACATACTTAATCTCTTAATTATTTGCTTAATTATTCTGGAATTTGAACTTAGCTGTGAGAAACATTAAAAAGTCTATAATCACCAACAAATTACGGTGACATCCCCAATATCGTCAGAGAAAATCCAATAAAACAGAGAAGAATTGTAGTCAATTCTGTTGAATTTTTAGGAAATGGAATGAAAGAAAAGCCTATTTCGATTCGCAAAAACGCGAACAAGACCTGCGGAAGGATCGATTTCGAACCGGCGCGATCTTGCATAATAAAAATGGATATCGCATAATAAAAATCAATTTCTAAGCCCAGTCGATAATCACTGTCGGTGACATGTGACCGACGCGTTCAGTTACGTGTTAAGGGGGCCGGCAGGTCGACTGTGTGTAACGACACACATACATGAAATGACAAATTGACGCTTCAATATTGCAATGAGCAGTTTAAAAATGGTCACTTGTGTTTCCTAAAAGTCCAATCTACGTCTGTATGGAGCCCAAATTGCGAATTTATACCTCATTGTCGAGTAATTTGTAATATTCGGCAGAAGAAATCTCGCTTTCTGAAGCTAGGATGACGTCACAACATGGCTGCCGCATAGAGATTCTCTTAATTTCGCGAGATTTAGTGTTCGTATCGAAAAAAAGGCTCTGGAGTCTGTCCAAAAATGGTCAGTTGTGTTTCCTAAAAGTCCAATCTAGGTCTGTCCAGAGCCCAAATTGCGAATTTCTACCTGATCGTCGAGCAATTTGCAATATTCGTCAGAAATCTCGCTTTCTGAAGCTAGGATGACGTCACAAGATGGCTGCCGCAGAGAGATTCTCTTGAGATTTAGTGTTCGTCTAAAAGGCTCTGGACAGACGTAGTAAAGACATGTAGAAACACGTGGTGGTATGCATTTTTAATTGATTGCCTACTTATTTAAGACGTAAACTGTCTAGAACAAAAGGCAGAGCGTAACATAACCTTACAGTCAAGACCAAATGCCTGCCGGCCCCCTTAAGATACAAAATTTACGTTATACAATTTTCTTGAATGATGACACGACACGATCATCTCTCTGTTTTCCAGGACAACAAGTACAACAATCGGCGTTGCCGAACGAGCTTCCGCCGAGCGTGGACTCGGTCTCGCCGCTGAAGGACCCGTCGATCTACGAGCGACGATCGCAGATGACGCCGACCGACGGATCGGTGCGATCCGACGAGGGCTACCACTCGAACGGCTACCACGACGAGGTGCTCACCCCGCCGGAGGAGAGCAGCGAGTCCGACTCGGAGAACAACTACGTGCTGGACTTCAGCAAGAACTCGAAGACCTCGGTGTGCAGCAACGAGGTGCTCGACAAGCAGGACAACGCGGCCGCGAAGAACGAGTACCGAAAGGTCAAGATCAAGATCACGAAGACCTACGGTAACTTCCAAGCGTCGAAGACCGGGCTGGACGGCGGGGTCAAGGACAAGGAGCAGCAGGAGTTGTCGAGCAGAGCGGTGACGCCGGAGTTGCAGAAATCGGTCACGCCGCCGATGCTGTTGCAGAAGAGCGGCGGTGTGGTGTTGTCGACGGTGAACGAGGACGAGATCCACGAGAAGAACGCGAAACCGTTCTACGAGCCTGAGGTCAAGGGCAACATGCCCGGTTCCGGGAGGCCCGCCTACCTGGCCAGTCCGAGCAGTTCCATCCTCGAGAACATCCTGCTGCGCAGCAGCACCGACAACAACAACAACAACAGCCACGGGCATCACCACAACAGCGCTGCCATGCATCATCAGCAGCAACAACAACAACAACAACAGCAGCAACAGCAACAGCAGCAGCAACAACAACAACATCATCAGATCCACCATCAGACCCACGTGGACTCGGTGACCCCGCCTCCGTCCAGCCCGACGGAGATGGCCTACTCGTACAAGAAGTCCCATCGTTACGGGAACATTCTACCCTGCAGCCCGGACTCCAGTTCGAACCTGCCGATGCAAGCGGACACCTGCGTCAACTCGACCACCAGCGGGAACAGCGCGCTGCCGATGCAGAGCCCGACGAGCAACCTGCACTCGAGCACCGGCCCGGGCAACCCGGGCCTGCAGTCCCATCCGGGCGGCATCCATTCGTCCAGCAACCCGAGCAACCACCACCCGAGCGGCAGCAGCGTGTTGTCCTCGAGCACGATACTGACGTCGAGCACCGGCATACACACCTCCCCGGCGACCAGCAGCGGCGTCGGCGTCGGCGTCGGCTGTCCGACCAAGAGGAAGAGCAAGTCCCCGTCGCCGTCGGGCACCGGCCAGGCCGCCGCGACCACCACCTCGACGATCCTCTACTCGAGCTCCGGCGGCTGTCAGATCGAGTCCAGCCCGGTCTACCCTAACTCCGCCGGCGCAGGGAACCAGAGCGTGTCGATCTCGCCGATCCAGTCGCCGTCCTCCTACCCGTACGGCATCTACCATCAGAACAGCTCGTTGCACCACAACGTCGCGCCTCTGTCGATCAACTGCACCGCCTACTCGCCGACCCCGAGCGGGAACGTCGTCTACGAGAGGTCCGACGGCAGGAGGCTCGAGGCGGTGACCAGCAGCCACCAGCTGCCCACCTCCTCCACCATGCAGATCGACACGAACCAGGCGTTGATCGCCGGCACGCACAACCTGCACCTCGGACACCATCCCGGCCTCACCATACACGCGAACTCCTCCTCCTCGTTGAACCGGTACTCGCCGGCGAGCTCGCTCTCGCCGGACGACCACGGATGCTCCCAGAGCGGCTCCCTCAGCCCGAACTCCCAGGGATCCAGGGGATACCGATCCCTGCCCTACCCGCTCAAGAAGAAGGACGGCAAGATGCACTACGAGTGCAACGTATGCTGCAAGACATTCGGACAGCTTTCGAACCTGAAGGTGCACCTGAGGACGCACTCCGGCGAAAGACCGTTCAAGTGCAACGTCTGCACCAAGAGCTTCACGCAACTGGCCCATCTGCAGAAGCACCATCTCGTGCACACCGGTGAGTCTCTAGGATGATGATGCCTTGCTTGCTGCGAAGTGGAAAATTCTCTATGCGAGGGGACAGGAGGCGACCGTGAAGGTCGAGCAGAGTAGATTGGACTGGACTGGACACTGGAGATAGAATAGATTAGACTGGACACTGTGGATAGATTGGACTAGACTGGACACTGTAGACAGAATAGACTAGACTGGACAATGTAGATAGAGTGGACTAGATTGGACACTATAGATAGAATAGACTAGACTGGATACTATAGATAGAGTAGAATAGACTGGACACTGTAGATAGAATAGAGTAGACTGGACACTGTAGATAGAATAGACTAGACTGGACACTGTGGATAGAATAGACTAGACTGGACACTGTAGATAGAATAGACTAGACTGGACACTGTAGATAGAATAGACTAGACTGGACAATGTACATAGAGTAGACTAGATTGGACTCTGTAGATAGAGTAGAGTAGACTGAACACTGTAGATAGAATAGACTACACTGGACACTATAGATAGAATAGACTAGACTGGACACTATAGATAAAAGGAAACAGACCAGACTGGACACTGAGGATAGAATAGACTAGACTGGACACTGTAGATA
>CM052146.1:18922108-18947836 GCA_028454255.1 Halictus ligatus
TCAGTGTGAACAGTACGCCACTATAGTGGTTTCCGTGGATAGCAGCAGTTTGGTGTTCCACTATAGTGGTTTCTATGGAAAGCATCAGTGTGAACAGGAAACATCAGTTTGAACGGTACCGCCACTATAGTGGCTTTTTACTATACTTTTCACTATAGTACCTGGGAGACAGTTTTGCGGACGATCGCGTCATGCATAAGAGATTAAAGTTTGAAGCGATGTTTCTTCCAACATTATAACTTAAAAAATCTATACATAATGATCTTTACAGGATTCGTGGTTTACGCAAAGCTTTCTTCAGCTACGAAACCTCGTTTTTCTCTTATCCCGTACCGTGGCCTAATCTCCATAGATACACAGCTGCCATCATACCTATGTACGTACAACTTCGGTAACTGTTCAAGCATCTTTTACGATTTTCTACCTGAACATTCTCGAAGAACGAAGTCAATCGATTTCCCTGAGTCTCGATAGTCCTGTACACGCATAAACGCGACAACGTTGTCCTCGCGTGGACAGAGGAAACGGAATCCCACTGGCAGGATGTGATAGTCGAAGGATATGTTTGAAACTTAGAAGGCGAGTCATGTCGTTTTCAACCTTTTATTGTAAATTGATCTACAATCACCATTCGCTTACATCTTCGTCGTTTATAAATAGGAAAAAAAGAAAAGAATGACATGTTACAGCAGCACTATTGCTCAGTTATCATAGTGTGTGTATTGTACGTGTACGTGTCCGCACATACGCAAGAAAGTCTATTCGGTTTGCCACACGGATATCGGAGGTTCGCGTCCGTGAGCTTTTTCAATTGATCGAATTTTCCACTTTATCCGACTTGTCTCGTCAAATTGATTTTTATTTTCTTTTTTTTTCGGATTCGAACGGCACGGTCGCCGATTCTTAGTCTTATTGTACAATTCAAAGGACACTTCGAAACGAATCTCCACGGTTGCTCGCGGCCCGTGGAAATCGAGACGAATCGAAACGCGACAACGGGGACACTGAGAGAAGCTACCTAACTTACGAGAAAATTAACAGTTTTTGTCTGTCTCTCTGTGTGTGTGTGTGGGGTATGTGTGTTTTCGTTTTTCCTTGTTCTGTTTGCTTTTTCTTTTGTTTTCTCTGTCTCGTTTTTCTCGGCCACCTCGCATCCTCATCCCCCGGACGTAAGAAAAATGCGTAAGATCACACGTCTACACGCGTTCAGAACAATATACATATTCCTATATTAATTAGAAAAATAATACAGATTTTGCCTTGTTAATGGAAACAATTAGCTATACGTAATGTACCACATGATTTTATGCGGGTATGGACATTCGAGTATGTTGTCACAGCTAACCAAGTCCCTGAAAACAATTTTAAGAAAAAGTCTTTCATCTCCCGGACAAATCTCACCACGTTCATCAACTACTTTCTTTTCGTGTCTCGTTTATTTATTTCTTTCTTTCTTTCTTTCTTTCTTTCTTTCTCTCATAGGAACAGACACTCGTTTAGAATATGCGCCGCGGGCGCGCACGCGCGATCTCCTCAAGCGGAGAATCGCGTAGCACCGATAACGAGGAAGAAAGACGGAGACGAACAAAGCTGAAACTCGCGGATCGCTGTCGCTTTACCCCCGAGAACCTCGGGAGGACTCGTCCCACTCGAATAGAACAATAGCATCGAGGTAGCAAAAATAATATACTGTATATATATATATATACTGTTATTACGTACGCGTACTTGCAAAAGCGGAACAAATCTACAACGGAATCGTTCTCGATAAGTTTCTTCCTTTCGGAACGAAAGATCGTCAATGTCAAAGAACACCGAATCGCAAATCAAAATACCGCGCGTCAAACGCCAAATACTCGTACAGGTCGATTGTAAAACATTTTATTATTATCGTTAAGTAGGATATGTTACGGCGGGCCAATTGAAAAATGATATATGTAATATAGATTATCTCGTCCGGACATTAATCGGCGAACGAATAAATGAGGATTGTGAAATAATGTCCTACCTTATCAAGGTACAGGACTGTCTGTTCCGCTTCCGCTGTTGGTCCCAGCTTCCGTTTTCGTCGCGGCCACTCTGTCGCCCCGCTTCGAACTCTTCGACAAGGAAGCGACCTCTTTCAACAAGCTAGAGATCTTGAGCTGCATCGTCGAGATTTTCGTCTCGTACTCTTTCTCCGTTGCCTTCATCTTGTTGCGCAGCTCCGTCTCCGACGTGAAGTTCTTCGCCTTCAACTCGGTAATCTGAAGACAGAAAAATGTCGTTCTCGTTATTTTTCCGGAGGCCGACTTCCCAGAAAGATCGTATCGCACAGTTTTATAAAGACATCGTTTGGAAAACCGTTCCAGATTTTACCTTCCCTCTTGGTCTCGAGACATTTGCGTTCGAAGACAATCTTTCGCAAATGTTAAAGCAAATTCAACATTACTTACACAACGATCTTACAGTCCTGACTGTTCAGGCTTTCAGGCGTGTCCTTTTGGAATTATTTAGCAACGCTTCGACGCATCAGTGTGTCTTCCAACCACTGATCCAGCTGCAAAGCTTGCGAAATGTTGTGAAAGTAATTCCAAAAAGACCGGCGCACATCCTCATATACAGAGTATCCCACATAAAAACACGTAAATATCTTTTGTATTTACAGTCCTGTCAGAAAACTTCAGAGGACAAAGTGACACTATCGCAGGGGGCAATAATAATGGTGAAGAAAAAATTTGTTGATGTCGTGTTTTTCAATGAAATTTCAATGTAATGACTAATGTAGCGTTAAACAAAACGCCCGATACACATTCCTGAACTAAAAGCTTGATTTTTTACAATTTTCAGGAGCGAGATTAACCTCTTGCACTACGATGTATTTTACGTTTTCAGTGATAACCAGAACTTTTTTGTAATTCGTAATTTCCTAAGGAAAGGTGAAAATTTATGTCTATTGTATGCCTACATGTTCTTCAATAGTTGTACATTAAGAATGCCAAAATAGAATTGTATTTCGGTTCAAAGGAAACTAATGACATACATATTTGTTAGACTCTGTTCAGAATCTTCGTCACGAGTCAGACTCGTGAAAGTAGTGCAAGGGGTTAATGCTGTTCGTCCAGAGTCGCAACCCTTGGTGCCCGGCGGTAATTTAATTTTTCCAAGTGTTGCAATTTTTGGGGAAACGAGCCATTTTTGCCTGGTAGAACCTGCGGTTACATGTGTCACGTCCGATGGTTCGTCCGCTCAAGAATGAAACGAATATTGTAAACTGTTGTTTAAACCCAGTGATGTCACGCGAGGAGAAGAAATAAATAGAATTAAGATATGCGTTAAAAATTCTAGGAAGTTAGGTAGCGCACAAAACAATTCCAATTTATCTTCCTGCGAGGGACACAGCAAAGATCGGTTGCACCTTGGAAATAAACAAAAAGGGTGTCTAATTATACTAAGTTGCAAGAAAGGATGCTGACTGCATGGTAGGAGTGACGACGCATTAGCTAGAAAATATCAAGAAGAATAGAGGATTAAATTGTAAAGTAGAGACTCTTAAATCAACATCCTATTGAAACAATGGACTGTCGATCTTATAAAAGGGAACCAATCCTTCAAAGATCATTCATTCTATCATAGAGTTCCGTCCAGTTCATTCCGTTACAAAGTTTTGTTATATCAAATCATTAAGTTGTTCATTTTACTAGAAAGTTTTAAAAGTTTGTCACGCAATAAATAGCAACAGTTCCGTTCTAAATAAATCACGGGTTTCCGGTGTAAAGTGCGGAAAATTGTTGTTTTCGAAAAAGTGCCGAGTGACCCCTACCAGCACAGCGACTCCGACTTTCCGACTTGCGAGCCAATTGAAATACCAGCGCCCCAACTTGTGAGAGATTCAGAAAACCGGCGAATTCTACTTACGAACTATTCAGAAAACAGCGACCCGGTAAATTAACATTATTGTCGTAAAGCGAAATATTTGCAAGCTATCTGGTTTATGCGCTAGCTATATAATTTCTATTTGTAAAATCAAACTTTAAATATGGCCAATATTTCGAACATTTATTAGGATATGTAAAGGTCAACAACGCGCAATCTTTGCAGAAACATGTAAGTTTTAAACTTCCACATGATTATTCTTGCTCAAGGTCATTTCAAGGTCAAAAAAGTGGTATCCACTAAATTCAGTTTTTTATTGCCTATCATGATATCGTAAAACAATATACTATTCCATTAAAAAAAATATCGGTGACCTTGAAAATTCATTGAAAAACACGACATAAAAAATTTTTTTCTTAGCCATTATTATTGCCTCCTGCAATAGTAAATACGAAAGATATTTAGGTGTTCCCATTTATGTGGGACACCCTGTTTCGTATTTAACAACAGTTTGTAACAAATTACCTGTCTATCCTTGGCGAGTAATTGGCTATCCTTGATGGAGATTTGCTTCTGGAGGTGGGCTATCTTCTCTTTGAGTTGCGTGACCGCGACCACATGATCCGAGCTGTTTGGATCGTGGGGATCGTGCACGCCGACCATCCTGGCTGCTTTGACCGGCGCAGGTCCATTCGTGTCGCCACCCTCGGACTGAGGCGGTGGAAGCTTCGTCACGTCTACTCTGTGCGGTCTCTTATTGTGACCTTTCAGTCTGAAGCAGAACGAACGAAATAAGGGCGCCGAAATTAAACAGAGTCAAGAGGTTCGCACGTGGAAACGTTACCGGCTCTTCGCTTTTCATCGAAGCGATACTGAAACTTGTGCAGAAACACCATTAAAACTACCAAGCACAAAGTTACCTTGTCGCACGCAGTACGTATATGGATAATTACTTTTGTTCTTTGTGCTTCGCTGCCCGCTGCTGCGCCAATTTCAAATGCGCCCTCCTTTCCGCGTCCGACTGTTTCGTTTTCGCCAGTGCTCGTTTGTAAGACAACGTGCACAGCCAACATAACAATTTTCCATCGACCTTCAACAAAAACCGCGGCTCGGTTATCTCAGATCAACGAAGAGATTATGGGTTTCTTCCGCGTTACCTTTTTATCTTCGTCCTGTCTATCAAAGGCACACTTCTGTTTGCATTGCTCGCAAGTAACCGGCGGTCCGTATCGTTTCTCGGAATTGGTGCATCGTTGGCATTTGCTGCCGATAAACGCAGCTATCGTGTTGCAGTATTCGCAGGCCGACGGCTTACCATAGGATTTCACGTTCTGCTCGCATTTTTTACATATAGTGCTCGTGTTACCCTTTCTGCAAAAAGAGGGGACAAAATTATTCGTGACCAGCCGGCCGATCCGATCGTAATAAATACAAAGCAAGAGTTAAAGAGTGCTTACATCGTTTGCTGGAATTCTGACCTACAATACGTACATTTCACCACTGGAAATGCACCTCTGCACTCCTAAATAAGCAACACAATATAGAGAAGGTTTCTAAAGAAAATGTACACGTAAAAGTCTCGGTGTTCGCAAACAATGTGTCGGTGCTGTTGTACAAAATGCATAGCGTAGAGAGAAGAGAAGAGATCGAGTAATAAGACCGTGTTCGAAACAAATTTGGTTGCGACAGAGAGTGTATGTAAACATTGAACAGGCTACAGAGTTTAACGTGCTTGCAGCGTAGACATAATTCTCTACAGCGAATCAAACGAAAACGGTACCTGTTGTGAGATGCACGAAATTCGAGCGCCGTACGCGACGCGTTAGCAAAGCGAACGAATTTCCGGTTCCTGCAAACCAGTCCTGGATTCTGTGCGACCGGCCCGGCGGTCGACGAGAATCCCCAGAACTAATTTCCTCGCCGGAGTTTCGAACGCGACGGGAACGCACGTCTCGGTTGAAAGTTCTATTGTTAGCGCGGCGTTTCCGAGGGAAACGACGCTCGCGGGGGAATTTGTCGGTGTGTCGTGTGGAGGAGAATGTTTTCTTCGGGGGGGAAAAGCACGGGGAAGACACGGGAAGAGAACGATACCTTGCACAACTGCTGTCCCGGGGATAGCTCCTCGAACGGATGCCTCGAAAAGCATCTGGAGCACGCGAACATCGCCTGCACATTGTTCGCGCTCATCGTCGCGCGTCGACTCGTGTTTGGCCTCGGCGCCTCGGAAGAACCGTACGTCACCGACGAGATAAATATCGATTCGTGAACCTCTCGCCAGGAAAAGCCGAGCGGACGTTTCCCCGTTTTTCGACGCTAACGGCGGAACAAAAAGGAACGGAAAACTTGAAGGCGACGGCACCACTGACAGGCAACAGCTCCTTACATGTTTCAGGAGGTTTTCCGCGTTCGACGCGATTGTTTCGCGCACATAACCGCGTCACTTCACTCTCGTTCACACCTGCACCGGTTGTTGATTTCGGACGGCAATCCGTGACTTCTCACGGCAGATACGTTTTTGGCTGGTGACCGACACCGAGCAGATGTCGCTTCCGCTCGCGTCCAGTGCAACGATGCACGCCGCCGCAAACCAATCGGCATTTTTCGAAACGAGAGAATCGGCCGACAATTGGCTGAACCGTTATCGCGCCGAGTGTTCGTAGAACTTGTCCTTTTTGACCTCTACAGGTCGCCACTGGCCAATCGACGGTCGTCGGTCGCCGATTCGTCGAAAGAACCTCCGCCACGGAATAATTCTTACCAAGACGGAACTCCGAAGACCAGCTTTCGCCGCGCATGCGTCCGTGAACTTTTTTGTTCTCTAATTTTGAAATAAACAAACCGTTTTAATTACAAAACAACGCCGATTCTGTAGGACAAAGACGAGAATTCATATTACGATATCCTGTTACATTGTTTCGACGAATCGTCCCCGGAATTTTTTCAACTTGATTCTAAACATCCTACATACAGGTTCGTTGGTTTACTCTTTACTGTGTTATACCACAGACGAGGCGTATAGGATAGTCCTAACATCCAATGCATTTTCGTTAATTACCATTTTCGTGTCACATCCTGTATTACCAACTGGAATTAAAATCTGCTGTTACCTTAATTTGTTTTGTTACTTTAACTTAGTGGTAGGAATTAAAATAAAAACTAGCTATATACAGGGTGTCTCACATAAATGGGAACACCTAAATATCTTTCGTATTTACAGTCCTATCAGAAAATGTCAACATAATGGTGAAGAAACAATTTTTTATATCGTGTTTTTTAATGAAATTTTAAGGTCACCGATGTTTTTTAAATGGAATAGCATGATAGACAATAAAAAACTGAATTTAGTGGATACCACCTTTTTGACCTTGAAATTACCTTGAACAAGAATAATCATGTTGAAGCGAATAAAATGTGGAAGTTTAAAACGTACTTGTTTCAGCAAAGATTGTGCGTTGTTTACGTCGGGTTGACCTTTACATATCATAATTATCATGTATTAGAATTAATCATGTAATAGCTCGTTTCGTTAATATTTTATTTATATATCTTTGTAAAATTGTAGCAAATAGTATATACAGGGTGTCCCAAAAAAGTTGTACTTCCTTAGAAAGGGTGATGCCTCAAGCAAAGAGCTGCCTCCTACTCATTTTTAGCATGGAACAGAACCTGGTCAACTTTTAGCATGGAACAGAACATGGACAACTTTCATCATGGAACAGAACCTGGACAACTTCTAGCATGGAACAGAACCTGGACAACTTTTAGCATGGAAAAGAACCTGATCAACTTTTAGCATGGAAAAGAACCTGATCAACTTTTAGCATGGAACAGAACCTGGACAACTTTTAGCATGGAAAAGAACCTGATCAACTTTTAGCATGGAACAGAACCTGGACGACTTCTAGTATGGAACAGAACCTGGACAACTTCTAGCATGGAAAAGAACCTGATCAACTTTTAGCATGGAACAGAACCTGGACAACTTCTAGCATGGAACAGAACCTGGACAACTTTTAGCATGGAAAAGAACCTGATCAACTTTTAGCATGGAACAGAACCTGGACGACTTCTAGTATGGAACAGAACCTGGACAACTTCTAGCATGGAAAAGAACCTGATCAACTTTTAGCATGGAACAGAACCTGGACAACTTCTAGCATGGAACAGAACCTGGACAACTTCTAGCATGGAACAGAACCTGGACAATTTTTAGTATGGAACAGATCCAAGTTAAAATTTAGTGCGGGGCCAGCATTACATCGGAGGCATAAAAACCCCAGACGTGAGAGCTCTAATCTCCTCTCTGGTACATTTATTTAATAAACCAAATAATGTTCTTTTTTTTAATTAGTTAACTGCTGAAATAACGTTTATTTTAACCATCCCTCTGTGTTTTTAATTCCACCCCTCCAGCTATTCGACATGTCGAATTCTAATGTTCATGGAATGGTGTGTGTAAGCCGGCAGTTCTATTTATCCTTTTAACAAACGAAAGAAACTTTCGTTGTCATTATATAAATATGTGCACTACAGCAATAAATTGTTTAAATTTTCGACTCACAAATTTATTCGGTTCATCCGGCGGCATATAACGTGTGAAAGTTCAGTGTAAACATTCAATGACATATTGTTTGTTACTCAAAACAAAATGATGTTATCTAAGGGAAATTCTGAATTGCCTGGTAAATAAATTTATTTCCGATACAACATGTAGATGTTATGCACAGGAATAACTTTTCACTTAATAATTTTATACTTGCAGCTGTTCCACTGCGACTTTCTTTGTTTATAATTACCCTATTGTCGCTGTGTTTCGCAAACAGTTACAATGGTGATTTCGTATTTGATGATTCTGAGGCAATCGTTAATAACGAAGATGTACAAAGTACTCCTCTAAAAAATTTGTTTGAAAATGATTTCTGGGGTGCTAAGTTGACCAACAAACAAAGTCATAGATCATACAGACCTATCACAATTTTAACTTTCAGGTAAGAATTTTTTACCGAACAAACACTGTATATTCGTACATAATTATTAATTATTTAACATTGTTTTTAGACTGAATTTCTGGTTTCGCGGTAGTCTGGTCGCCCAAGACTATCATCTAATCAATATTATTCTACATACAATTGTCAGTATTCTCTTACTGGCTGTATTTATCGTAATTTTGGGTTCGAAAGGAACAAATACTGCATTTTATGCAACAGCATTGTTTGCAGTTCATCCTATACACACAGAAGCTGTATGCTGTACATGCATTAAAATTATTCTGTGCATCTACACGTAACTAATCATGTCTAATAATTTTTTGAATTTTAGGTTTCAGGCATTGTAGGTAGAGCAGAGTTGTTATGCGCTCTATTTATGTGGCTATCCATCCTTTTGTATTATCAATCGATAAATGCGCGTAGACTATTCTATAGATGGTGCAGCATGTGTGGTTGCATCGCATCCATTGCGATTGCAATGTTGTGCAAAGAGACAGGCATCACTGCAATTGTAAGGAAAATAATACAGTTTTAATAAGAGTGCATATTCCTTTGTGTTCGTAGATTAATTGAAATTTTCTACAGGGGATTTGCAGTGTATATGATATCATAGTGGTGAATAAAATATTCCCATCCGATGTAATCAGATTCATGAAGACGAAGTTCTCTTACGCAGAGACAAAAGAATTCATGAAGCTGAAACAAAAGCTCATAACTAGACTCTCTATACTCTTGATATCTGGCTTATTGCTGATAGTCCTAAGATTCCGTGTTATGGGATTTAAAGCACCAACATTTCAATCGGTGGATAATCCAGCATCGTTCATGGATAATATATTCCTACGAGTACTGAATTATAGTTATATTTATTGCTTAACCATATGGTTGCTAATATGTCCAGAATGGTTGTGCTTCGATTGGTCCATGGGATGCGTACCTCTGATTACCAGTTACGACAGTAGAATACTTATTGTAATTATTTTTTGGTTGATACTTAGTGCAATGGTTATATGTACCTTCATCCACCGCGAAGACATGTTTTTAAGGTAATAGCATTAGCCTGAGGTGTCACAGCTGCGAAGCCCTTCTACATAAATTTTCTTTCTCTTTTTAGATCCTCGATTATGGGACTAGCATTACTGATCATTCCATTTCTACCAGCTAGCAACATCTTTTTTACTGTCGGGTTTGTCTTGGCAGAGAGAACTCTATACATTCCCTCTGCTGGCTATTGCCTCTTGTTCGCCATAGGATTACAAAAGCTTTGTAATCGCGTTTCCGTGCAATCCATCCTATTAGCTTACATAGTTCTCGTTTCGTTGTTCTTCGCAAGATCTTGGATGAGGAGCGAGCAGTGGAAAACCGAAACTACGCTTTTCAGATCAGCGTTGCACGTTTGTCCGCTAAATGCAAAAGTTCACTACAATATTGCTAAGAACGCCGCCGACGTCGGGAATATTACGTTAGCGCTGTACGAATACAGAGAAGCTCTAAGGTACAGAAACGTAGAAAATACCTGGAAAATATGATCCCGTTGATTAATTTAATTTTTTCAACAGACTGAATCCCAACTATGCTCAAGCAATGAACAATCTTGGTAACTTGCTCAAAGATCAGGGAAAGTATATAGAAGCAGAGACATTGTTTAAACGGGCTATAGAGCTCCAGTAAGTCTGTTTACAACCGACTATTTAAGATGCCGTGTGAGAAATGGAAGAGTGAATGAATCATGTTTGATACTTTCCAATTAGAAATGTAATATCACTGAGTTGTGAGTTTTAGGGACGACTTTGCTACAGTATGGATGAATTTAGGTATCGTCCTGTCGGCCCTGAAGAAATACGACGAATCCGAGAAAAGTTATTTGACGGCACTGTCTCATAGATCCAAGTATCCCGATTGTCTCTATAATCTAGGTCTATTGGTCAGTAAATTGCTATCGATTTATACAAATGAAACTGTCCATGCCAAATCGAACTTTATCGATTGCAGTTCCTCGAACAAAAACATTACGACAGAGCTTTGAAAGCTTGGGACTCTGCTATCAGACAAAGAAAGAACCATAGAAGAGCGTGGACAAACACGATCCTGCTGTTAGATGATTTGGGTACGCGGAAATAGGCAACACCGTGTTAGCAAAAATAGCATAATCATTTGTATTTTAGGGAAACGCAACGATGCGCTTAAAGTAGCATATCGAGCTTTGGAGTTTTTACCGGACGACGCTTCAATCCACTTCAACATTGCCAATATATTGGGTAAAATTGGAAATTTTGTGGAAGCGGAAGTGTACTTCAAGAGGGCGATATCGCAAGATCCTACCAATTCGATGTTTTATACGAACTTAGGTGAATGTTCTGTTTCAAGCGAAGTGGTTAAGATTTATCGTCAAGTGTGAAATTAAATTTTATAATTACAGGAGTACTGTACCATCGGTGGAATAAACTGGACGATGCGGAGTACATGTACAAGAAGGCATTAGATATCAAACCAGAATTTAATAGCGCCAGGGAGAATTTGAGGAAATTGTACACCTTAAAGTCGTCAATAAAATAATTAAATAATTACTACTATTATACAACAGTGTCGCATGTTCTGTGAAAACGAAATTACTATGTTACTTGTTCATTTCTTTTCTTACTGCATCGACATTGCGCGGGTACGCGAACGCTTTAAAATTCCCGACTTTCTTCCCGTCGACGTAATTGTAAGACTTAAAACAACTATTACAAAAGTAGCAAGGATTATGCGGAATCCTCTCGTGTTCCACAGTGATCCATTTTGCGTTGTACACGCCACAAATCATGCAGTACTTGGAAGACAAGGGCCTTAGTCTCACTATTCGTGGATATGCGGTTACAGCCAAAGCATCGTTGTTATTGATCAATCTGAAAACGATTGAATGATCGAATTAATTAATTCAAGCACCTACTGTCGACCTAATGAAATTACCTGGCGTCGCTAAACACGATCAAATGTTCACAGCCGCCTTGGTGTTTGTATACCCATGGGAAACCGAATCTTAGAAGCAAGGAATCTATTCTACAATCCTCCATTACGGCAGTTTTGAAAGGTCCTAAATTCGATCGCCTTTGTGCCCACTCGATAATCACTTTACTGTAATCAGTGTTTTTGGGACACCTGGTGTCATTGTAAAAAGTGTCCTCTATAAAAAAGAAACCGGATTTGTACACATCCTAGAAGAACGAAAAAGAGTTAATAACGAATACAGCTACAGAGGTTCAGCGTAAATACAGTTACGAATTACTTTCGCCATCGGTCCTATCGCGTTGTCCAAATCTTCACTGCATTCTTTAGAAATGGTACAGTCGGCTATGCAAGATATTTTGTCACGCAAATGTGCCAGTGTCTGAGAACCTAGCACGGCTATAATAGTATTTAATCGGAGTACCGAAATGCATTGCTTTAGAGGATTTTTCTGGCGTTGCACGTAAGGATGATAAGTCCTGACGAAGACCAAAATATCTTTTCCGGGACTAGCAATATCGCCGACTGTTTCTTTATCCTTCTCGTAATTCTGAAACAGAATACAACAGTTGCTAGCATATAACAGTTCCTGTTACGCAAGTATTGCATTGGATAGACATTTACTATAAATAATTCGCTTTGGTACTTGTAACAAAGCTGCTTGTTTTCGTGTTTCAGTCTTCTCTTGAGATTTTGGATGGTTTGCAGGTCCACGTCCGGTGGTTCCGTCGGAGCGAAAGTATCCTTTTTCCTGAGCTTCCTACTGTCTTTGAATTTCGGCATCTCTCCTTCAACCGTCAAATTGTCTGTACTAATAACAAAATATGTATTTTACGTTCTACACGTCTGTATACACATATTATTTACTTGGAAAGAATACCTGCAATAATTTTCCAGCATAGACATTTCTTCCTCTCCGAGCTGGACTCCCATTAGAGCCATCAAATTCGATTCGTTCTTTTTAATCGGTATAATGTTCTCCGCCGACTCGATCACGTTAAGATATTCGTTGAAATATTCTTTTATGTGAACCTTCGGGGAAGCATTGCTGTTATAAAGTTTGTATATGTCTTCCATTGCTATTGTTTCTCAATTCTGCTAACTGGTACAATTACAAATTCTGCAGAACAATGAAACAATATATCCACGTTATATTGTTATTACAGAGCTGGAAATACATTGCGCTGTTACTAAATAATTTGAGAATTAATGACACTCTTTTGTTGATAAACTTTTTTTGTCGTGATAATTCATCACATTGTTTACCACTTTTTATGTTTCAGAATCGTGTGTACACTGTAAATACAGATATATAATTACAGAGGAAACTTTATTTCAATCTGAACGATTGTTTTATTAGCATGTCCCGCTAATTAAACTGAATCAGAAGTTGTTATGTTTATAGACCCAAACAGATGTAAATATAAACAAAACGTTTTTTCATTTAATTAATTGGTTCCTTTTGTGGCTTATGCAGTTTTATGCTTTAGCATCAACCAATGATCCGCGAAGCAGTATATACACGATATTTAAAAGCAAGTACATTATGAGAGAAATTGTTTAATGATAACATCGAATAAGAATTGAAAATTTTTTTAGAAATAATTCAGATGAAATGATTGGATAAGTACTCTGTGTTACCGATAGGAACAATTGATAGCATACTTCTTTAAAACACTAACAGATGTCAGGACAATGTTGATTCGTGTAGAGATATCTGGATGTATATCTATCTATTCTGTGCATGGAATATTTAACCTCGTTTCCGGAACCAAATAACAAACAGCTTGAATTACGAACTGTTTATATTATTACTAACTTTGATTTTTTTAGACTTTATGTACAAGACCAAATAGCGTGCAATTCACAATCACGACCATCTGTATACGAATTGACGAAGAAAAGAGCAGATGAACAATTCTATGTAGGAACTGCGAAACATACAGGGTGTCCCAAAAATGTTGTACTTCCTTAGAAGGGATGATTCTTAAGGTCATTCGAAGTAACTTTTTCCTTTGCGAAAATGCTCTCCGCGGCCGTGTTAAAACGCGGACCAATCAGAGCGCTCGGTTACGGCAAACGGATTTCAGTCCGGCCAATGCCAACGCCACGCTCAGCGGGACCTGTGCTCTGATTGGTCCGCGTTTTTCGTTAGTAACTTCTTAACGAAATTGCGCAGAACATTTTCATCCCCAAAATCTAGTCTCATAGGTCATCGAAGGTCCACTGAGTACCTTAAAGTTTTGAAAATTCTGACCTCGAGAAAATTCTTTTGCCCTCCACCACGAGACACCGCGTATGCTAAATTCGTTTCTGTATCTTATATTGCACTAATAAAATACTTGGAATCTCTCCGAGTAAGACATCGTATCCATAAATGTTTCAAAAGAGCAATAGATGGCTACATACCGCGGCCGATGCAACAACAACTGTCTACCGTAACAAAACAATTTACGGAAGCGAGACTGTTATCGGTACAGTCTGTTCCAAAAGAGCGTGAACGTAAATAAATCTTTTCTGTAAAGAAGGTTGTATAGGTCGAAAGTGCATTTAAAGAATTAATACGCACTCGCTTAATAATGTGTCCAATCACCGCCATTAACGATTATTGCTTCACAGCGTCTGGGCATGCTTTGAACCAGCTTTGCAGCGTATCAGACAGGAAGAGGTCTACATGTTTCTCGAAAACGGCGAACTAGCGTCTTCAATTTGAAAATACGCTTTCCTCGGAGTTTGTACTTGATGAGAGACCAAATGTTTTCGATTGGATTGGCGTCGGGGGACTGAGATTGGACATTGTTCCAATCGCGACGAACGTTTTCATGTGCCCACGCCGACCGTTTTTCGACGTGCTTTGTTGAAAGCAACGGCTTCGAAAGTGCACTACGCCATGCAACTTTATTTTCTTCCAACAGACGTTTAATTGTTACCATACCTATTTTTATGCCCTTTCTTGCTAACATCGCTTGCGCTTTACGCAAGGAAAGTGTCGGATTTTTCGAAAAAAGCTGCAGAATTGCTTTATCGTCCCTTTTCGTCGTAGCTCGCTTCGAACCTCGATCGGGGAGATCGTCGACGCAATTTGTCTCTTTATAACGTCGCACCCACTTGTTTACAAATTCGCGATATTCGTGCAGATATTTTGCTGCATTTCCAACACTCATTTCTGGCCGTTTCGGGTGCCGGCACAAGAATACTGCTTCGAATCGTTTAGCGTATGCGGCACTCATCTCGAAATGACTTGAACTTTCAGTAACAGAAATGATACTAAGAGAATCGGGGCTATCACGTATTAGAGGAGACATTGTATGTTCGGACTGGCACGATCTTTGCTGTATTGGGTATCGAATTTCGCAGATATCGCGTCCACGCTCTTGTGGAACAGACTGTAATTCCACCAAATACTTCATCTTGTTTCAATCGTCTTATCCCGCAAAGTACTAGGATCCGTTCATCACCATTGACCGGTGCTCCTCCAGAAGATTCAAAAAGAATTAGAAACTCAAGTATTTTATTATTTCCAATACAGCCAACGTGAATAGACTGCGGATTTTAGACATCTACGACAAAAATGAGTAGAAAACATTAACTACTGTATTATTGTCAACTTATTAAAATTCTTACGAAAAAAAGTAATTGTCTATGTTGTTTCTATATCATACAAATAATGAAGGTCGTGTCTATTTTTCACAAAAATCCGCGGTCTGGTCATAAATAATTGAACTCGTAGGACTCGAACTACCCGGTGAATGACAACAAATCCTTCCAAATAATAACAAAAAATATATCGTGTCCACGCTCTTGTGGAACAGACTGTAATTCCACCAAATACTTCATCTTGTTTCAATCGTCTTATCCCGCAGAGTACTAGGATCCGTTCATCCGCATTCACCGGTGCACCTCCAGGAGATTCAAAAGGAATTAGAAATTTGAGTGCTTTGAGTATGGAATATTGAAAAATAAGCGGAAACTATGGAGAAGACGTTGAATGGAGGTGGATCGTTTCCCCAGAGTGCTCGAAATAAATCGATCGTTAGGCAGGCGATTCTTATTAGCGGAAGGCTTCGAAATGGGAATAGAAAGAGATTAAAAGTGGGACCGACAAGGCTCGGCATCGAGTAGCGCGGAAGCGTGAAGCGTGCGACGCGACGCGTCGCGACGCAGAGCGTCGCGGAGACATGAGAGGAGCCGACAGGGGTCGGGGGTATCCGGGCTATTTGTACACCGAATGGAAAACGCGGACCGACTCGCCTCCAGACGAAAGGAACCGGAGGCTTTCTTAATTACCACGCACCACCCCGCTTTCATGTTCCTCCCTTCCACCGTGGTTGCTCTCTTTCCTTCAAACACTATTGTTTCGGTGCTTCAGAGTAACAGAACGAACATGGGTCTCCTGGAAACCGGTCAAAACGCTTCACTGACCAATAGTTAATAGTTAACCCCTCAGTTATCAGTGTTAACACTATTCGCACCGGACATGTGCATTACAGAGTGAGCAAATCGAAGGTAAATAAACGAGGTATTCTGAACAACTTACTTAATAGCGATACTAATTGCGTTAGTCAGATAATCTACAAGCTTTTATCAAGACTATTCTTTAACACTAGAACGACCGGAGCAGTCAAAATGAGTGGTTCCTAATTTCTTCTTTTGCAATTACTGAAATTGTGAAAATCTTTTCATCGGAAATTTTTTAATGAATCTCTTCATTGAAGCTCATATTACAATAAAAGTTGTATGAAGTCTGAATGGGCACAGTCTTGTCGCTGTTACAAAGCAATATACGTCAGTCGCATTTATTGCTCGGTCGTTCTAGTGTTAAAAGCATGCTGTTGCACCTTCTTCGGATACAGCAGAGTATTGTTGATGATTGATTCAGATATAATTATAAAATGTCGAACAACCGTTCCAGAGTAAAAGACAGCCCGCGGACCAAAAATGGCCGAGGATCTTTGTCCAGCGAGCAGCTGTATTTCTCGTTAATTCAAAGTTGAATAGCGATCATTTCTCGGCGAGCGAAGACGCGGCTCCCGCTTGCCAAGTTCCAAACGGAATAACGAAACCACTTCCGTCGCAATGGATCTGGATCCTCGGAAGAAAGTCTCTCCGGCTACAGTGGAGCTCTTTCAGCGGTTTTCGAGTGTGGCAAAAGTGCGTTCGTCAAGATGATCGCTGGCCCTCGTTCTCATGAAATCGAGCATTCTCCGGTCGACGTTTGACGCTCGGGCTCGAAAGCCGTAGAAGCTCCCGGTCCATTAATCCGCGCGCACACTTCTAATACATTCTATTCTATTCTAAGCGAGCCAGATACGCGCGGGACTGTTCCCTTTCTTCGCCGGGTTTATTTACCCGTTAATTTATTAGCGCATCTTGGTCGTGGCGGGGCTTTTAATCGAGCGCGACGGAGTTCGCGAGACCCGCGTGCCGTAACACCGCACGCTACCCGTACAAGTCGCCATATTTTAATTCTGGAAAGAGTTACGGGGGCCCCGTCGCTTTTTCTCTTATTCCCGAGAACGTCATAAAACTATTTATTGCCGCTTCAACCTTCAAAATCGCTACTAGAAGACTAAGTTTGATTCGGCAAAGTTTTTCTTTTTTGTAAATGTGTCGACCTTTTAGTCCTTCAAGAATCGGATCCGAGGGTTTGCAATTTTTCACGTGAAAGATTGAAATCGACGGGGATTTTCGAATCTGGCCTTTATTGTGCAAATCTTAGGGAACAGTTTTACATTTTTCCGTTTCTTCTTGCTTGCAAAATGGCTAGACTGGAACCCTGTTGATGCAGCACGAATTTGAACGACCCTCTCGACGATGGTAGCGTGGATTGAGCTGAAAACAGAAAGAGATATTTATAGTTTCTACATGGATATTTAAGATAAAGAAAAATACACTTAAGACTTCTACCATAATAACGCCTTAACTTATGCAACCGTGCGTACCAAATGTTGACGCGCGATATATCAGAAGCGAAAATCGTTCGACGAGTCTTAACACTAAACCTACGCCGGTCAAAATGACCGTTCCAGATTCTCTAGAATTACTGAAACGGTACAGATGCTTACGTGGGAAATGATTACATAAATATATTTAGGAGAGCATGCGTTATGATACGAACCGCACAAAATACAAATCAATTCAATCTCGTCGGTTTTCCAAGACAACAGTCACTTTCAAGGCTCGGTAGGTTTAGCGTTGAAGAGATTCCAAATGTTTTATACTGTTTCTAGGTGTTCCTTACCTCTGGGGGGCACTTCCTTCACAGTTTTTCGGGGGAAAGAAATTCCCGTCAGTTTTTCCCTTTGGTTCCCACTGGTTGATTAGTGGGGCGCGCGGTTAATGAGACCGAAGAAAGCCGACACTGAACGATTTCCAAAGAAGTAGCTCCCGGCGGGCAGGTTCTGCCGCTCCTTTTGACTAGGGTAATAGAGTCACGGGGGCGGGCTATCTCACCGCAGAGTAGAAAGGGGATATTCGTATTTCAAAGGGACGGCCCGTCACGCCGCAACGGTTCTCATTATGTTATGCGCCCCTAAATGTCACGAGAAAAACACGATCGCGCCTACATGTCGAAAGCTGGACCGACAGCCGAGGAGGGACTTTTACGCGGAAACGGCTCGTGAATGTCGCCCACCGAGTACGTTCTTTTTTCAGATCGTTCCGTCACTCGAAACAGCGCGGCATCGTTCCTCG
Organism: Halictus ligatus; assembly: GCA_028454255.1. Classification (NCBI taxonomy): domain Eukaryota; kingdom Metazoa; phylum Arthropoda; class Insecta; order Hymenoptera; family Halictidae; genus Halictus; species Halictus ligatus. The sequence goes on from CM052146.1 coordinate 18,940,633, forward strand.
ATGTCCATACAACTTCGACGATTTTTAACACATTTACCGCGAAACAAAGAAAGAACGAATTCCCAATGAAAGGGACTATCGTCGCGGGTGTTTAAAAAAGGGTGGTTCCACTTTTAAAAAAGCCAAGGCGAGCTTGATATCTCTAAAAAGATGGCATGAAAACCAAATTTTTTTATGGCATCGTGTCAGCCCCGTTGTACCATTCAACTTTGTCCTTAGCATGTTTTACGTATCTTTAGAAACAACAAAGATAGTTGAGGTCAAACGTTAGGTGACTCACCCTGTACAGCCATTAACGTAAATATACCTGCAGAGTATGGTAAACCCAAAATTGCTTGTAAATTATTTGGTGTACGAAAAGAATGGTGGTAAAGAAAGTTGTGTGGTTTGAAGGGTAGCATGCAATTGTAATAATTTGTGTTCTTCTGTTTTGCTTTCTTTATCAAGATGTAAAGGTCGCCTTGAGGTCGTTATTCTGAAGGGAAAATTTTAACCCTTTGCGCTCTAAGTTGTTTTAACTCCAAAACGAAAAATTTCTTCCGACCTAGAATATTTCCATTCTATATATATTTTTCATGTTATACGAAAATGGTGCCATGTACGCGTTACCAAGCCTGAAATGTTTAGTAATTTATTAAATGCAAACGAATTTAACAGTAGATTTACAGGACCCGTCAAAATGACGGATATTTTTTAATTGCGGCAGAAGATTCGAATTCTGAAGCAAGTATCACGTCACAAGATGGCTGCCGCTGAGAGATTCTCTGTTCGTATTTAAAAGAGGCTCTATACACGGTGGTATGCATTTTTAATTGATTACTTACTTAGTTAAGACGTAAAATGTCTAGAAAACAAGGTACAGCGTAACATAGCGTGACAGTCAAGGCCAAATGCCTGCCGGCCCCCTTAAGTAGCAGAGGATGAAGAATTTGAGAAGATGGATCACGATATGGATCGAAACAGCGCAGCCCGAGGATCCAGAGTCCCTGCGATCTTCCATTGGAAAAACTATCATTGGTTATTGTGGCCGAGTCCCGTGAAGATGGGAACGTCGAGTGGGTGTCTAATTTCGTCGGAGGGGAGGGATTTCACGCTCGATCAACGCTGATTGGACAGCGCCGGACCGTTTGCTTTTATAACTTGGATCGCGCTAAGGGTGACTCCTCTCGCTGTTTTCGCAACGAGTATCGAAGAACTGTTCTCACCAGAAAAACGATAAAAGAAGAAGCAAGAAGGAAGCTCTCACGCTCGATCCGTTTTATCGAACCAGTTGTCCAGCGGTGCGCGCGGCGAGAGTACTTTACCCCCGAACCTAAACGTTTAACTGCGTTGTTTTTCGTAGAGCATCGTTCCTCTGGAAAAACAAGAGAGGACAAGATTAATTTCGTCGCAATCGCGAACGCATTAAGAACGATATCGCAGCTCATTAAACGTTGCACGCGCGTTATCATCGATTACGCAGAAGGGGCTTCGATTACTCGAAATTGAGGCATCAATCACGGCAGATCGCGCTCTATCGGCTGTTACGCGGGCGTCTTACAAGTCGCGGTCGACCGGCGATCGAGGGGAAACGCGTCCGAAGTCAACAAACGTCAATTACGATGGGAAAAGTTCGAATCCGTGGAAAGACGTCCGGACGCAAGGCTTTCCGGAAACCGCAGCTGGTTCGTTAACTGGTCGAAGACGCGCCCGCGTCAGGAAATCCCAAACTAATCTCGTTCGAAGGGTGCGGAGACGCGGAAGCCCCGAAGAATCAGCGTAGAAAGGAAAATGGTGGATCTCGATCGTTTCGGAAACGGTTCATCGAAATGAACGGACAGCTTGTGCGCGCCGATCGATCGCGAAGGCACGCGCAACTAAATCCCAATGGCCCCGACAGCTTTCCGATCGCGGCCTCGAAAACTTCCCTCTCGGCTCGGTAATTAAGCAGATCCTCAAAAATATCCTGGTCGGATTAAAAAGAAATTATTAAAAAAATAATAATAGAATAGAATAGAATAGAATAGATTTACTCTGTTAATGTAGAAAATTTCGCAAATTTTTCCTACTGTATTCTACGTTATTTCTTTAATAGAATACGCGCATGAATTGCTATTAAAAAAAAACAAGGCTTTTCATCGCAAAAGTCTGCTCTTCAAAAACAAAAATCGAGAGAAAACATTAAACAGTAGCGTCGGGATATCTATCTCATTAGAGAGAAACAATTTTCGTGGCGAAAAATGCTGTTCTTAAAACGTCCAAGTTCCAATGTTTATTACAACCGTGATATCGATTAAAATGAACTAATTTTTTTCATTTTCATTGGACATTTAAGTAATAATGTTCGTTGATTAGATATCGGTACGAGAAAGTTCGTGTTTGGGCCAAATGTCACTTATTTTTCCGATCCGGACCCCCCCGCTGTGCGGCGCGGCGTGCCAAGATGTAAATACCGGAATCGCTGGGAACCTGAAGCACCGCTGTATTCTCGAGCTCTTCAGCGTGCCAACCGAGCCGTGAGCTAGGAAGCAGATTAATGTCGGACCGCGGAAAAATTTCGGTTTAATTATAGTGGCGGGCGCAAGCGCGGGCTAGAGACGTTCCCGGGACGCGTCGTTACCATCTAATTCTTCGCTCGTTCCGAAGTAATTCGATGCTAATCCTTTATTAAATTTAATGCCGTTAATCGCGTTAATTTGCACGCTCGATACAAACTTGATCGACTTACCTGACCTGACTGTTCCTCGCAGCGAAATTAGCTCGCCGCCGGGCGTTGGAGGAGTGAAAGGGACGCTCTGCCGGTTAACTCGATGGAAAATATATATTTCCCAATGGCAAAAGTTACATTTCATTAAAAAAAAAAAAAAGCATGACAGAGGATTACAGTCACGTGATCGCGAAGCGATCGGTAACTCGTCTCGAGTAACATCGATACATAACATAGTTCGATCACTGTCTTCTCTCGAGAACATACAACGCTCCCGCGTAACAAAATCGTCTCGCGAAATCCATGCATATGAAACGTTAAAAATACACGGTGGAAAAACCGTGCGAACAGCGTTTGCGAACCTATCCGAAAGTTTCGACAACGTTTGCACCACTGTCTGCCCGCGTTCGATTCCGAGTACACGTGTAGCAGTTTCTTCATGGCACTCGCAAAAAGGCACCGTTCGATCGATGGCGAACGACGATCAAAGCATATAATACTGGTGATGATACAGTTCGTCGTTCGGGACACCGATCAATCATAACAACATTCTCTGACCGGTCTCGCAGTGACTCGGAACGATTCGAATTGTCCTTCGTTTCCAGAGTCAGCGTGTTTCACAGCGAAACCTCTTTCGATCATCCCCTAATCGAATCGTCTCAGTTGCAGGGGCTGGCGGGCCGACTGCTCGCCGCGGAGGGTTGCATCATGATGGACTGGACGGCGAGGACCGGCGAGGCTGTGACCACTGGGGTCACGGTGTCCCCATGATGGTGGTGATGATGGTGATGGTAGAGAGCGGACGCGTAATACTGCTGATGATGATGGTGATGGTGATGCGGATGATGGTAACCCTCCTCTTCGTTGTTGTTGTTGTTGTTGTTGTTGTTGCTACCGGCAACGTTCTCGTTGCTCTGGCGATGATGATGATGATGATTGCTGTTGACCGAGACGCAGAGCGGCGACGTCGGCGACGAGGAGGACGTCGAGTTCGCGAGATTGCAGCCGGCCGCGAGAATGTCGTGGACCGTGTGCGGGCTGGGCCAGTGAAGGGTGCCGGCGGTGGTCGGCTGATGGCCAGCGTGGATCGGGCTCGGCGACGAGGGCGACAGCTTGCTCGGCGTCGTCGGCCCAACTGGAAACCCACCGGTACCGAATTGGTACGAACCTGGTTCTCGGTTTCGACATTCCCTAATCACCGCTCGGTATCACGATGGAAGGAACAGACCGGACTGTTGCCTGATATCCCGCGAGCTCGCAGCTAAAACTGAACGCACGCACATCGTCAGCTCGCGGCCAGTCGTCGTCGTCGTCGGCGTCGTAGTCGTCGTCGTCGAACGGAGTTAGATTTTAGTATCGTCTCGCGGAACCAGCGGAGACGGCACCCGATCCTACCGACAGCAACCGGATACACCGTTCGCGCCATCAGCGAATCGTTCGACTCGGTTGGCGTCGGTCGGTCGCGCGACGGTGGCTTGTCGCTTTCGAGCATCGAGAGCTTTGCCTTTGAGCTTTATCTTTGAGCTTTGTTTTTGACTCGCGCAAAGTTCCTGCTCGAGACACGCGCGCACAGTGGCGAACATCGGCCGAAATTCTGCCCGGTAATTCACGAAGTCTCGCGAGCACCAGCTACAACAGAGAAAATCCGAAGAGTCGATCTTCTCGCGTCGACGATTTTCGTCGGGATATTCGCCACTATGCGAGACCGCACGTTCGGTTCAACACTAGGTTTACGGAGCACCGAAACACGTTCACGCTCCGGGACAGGAAGATGGCACACCTTATGTTTTCCCATATTTTGTGTTAGAAGCTGATTAAGAGACATGTTTCCTTTTGCCGATGACTCGGAGCAGGTCTGTGTATACGATTTACGAAATATCGTGCACGGCATATACTTCGACAGGATTCTAACGCAAAAAATGTAAATATACATTTAATTAAAAAATGCATTCAAGATGAGTGGGAGCAATTAAAGCGAAATACTATTAAAAAACTCTATAAATCTTTGCCAAAGAGAATGATGTTAAGCATCAAATATCATTCGTTGATTTATTGTTATACACAATTTTCAGTCAAATGTGCTATCATTTTGTCCCACTGTATTTCCTTAAAAGTTCTTCTTTTTTTCTTAATAAAATTGTACGGACTGGCGAAATTCAATCCAATTTTATTTGTGTACGTTCATGGAGGTATTTTGCAAGAACGTATAAAAACAAAACCTTGGTTGTAATGTTAAATAACGAAAAATTATGTTAATCTTAAAGCGTGCTATCTTTTTGTGTCCCGGAGTGTATATTCGAAGAAATAAATTAGTTGAACAGCGTCCTTACGATCTCGGTGACCCTAAATTAGAAATAGAACAGGTCCCGTAAACTTAATGTTAAAACGCGCGTCCGGATCCACCGTGCGGCACGCGCGGAGGAAAGGGAGGAATTTCGAGCTACCAACCTTGGTGGTGGTGGTGATGATGATGATGCGTGACCGGCGGCGGCGTCGCGTGATAAGGCGTCGCCGGGTAAGGGACGGGGCAAAGCGCGGCCCCCGCGGCAGCCGCGGCCGCGTACAAATGATGGTGATGGTGATGATGCGCTGGGTGATGGGGATGATGATGGATCGCGGTCGCCGCGCCGACCTTGTTCCTCAATATCCTCGAAATGCTGCTCACCGATGGCACGTTGTACTTGTCGCAGACGCCGTCGGACAGCAGCCGGTCCCTGATCTCCCAGGCGAAGATGCCCGGGTCCTTCAGCTTCAGCTGTTTGATGTACTGGACCACCTTCGGGGTGGTCACCCGGGGCTTGCTGCCGCCGATCGCCCCCGGCAGTATGCTGCCGGTCTCGTGGTACCGGGCCAAGATCTTGCTGACACAACCATGACTGACCCGCAGCTGCCGCGAGATGTCGCACGGCCTGATGCCCAGCTGTGCAAGCTCCACTATTCGCATCCTGACCCCGTTCGGCAAGGGTCGCCCGTTCACGAACACACCCCCCAGCTGGTTCACCTCGCCGTACTGCTGCTGCTGCTGTTGTTGCTGGTGCTGGTGCTGGGATTGTTGCTGTTGCTGCTGCTGCTGCTGCTGCTGTTGGTGCTGATCGCCGCCCAATTCGGACGCGTTGCTCTCTGGTTCCCGAAACAGAGGAGAAAACTACCGTTAACCCTTGAAGGACCGATCTCGTTTCTCTAACCGCGGAATCGACGATGCTTAGTAATTTTATTAGGATCTTTCGAATTCAGAAGGGTTTGGACAGCATCCCTTATAATACATATTAAATTTCTAGTTTCATTAACCCTTTGCGCTCGGCGCTATTTTCAATCCAAAACAATATTTTTCTTCAGTCTTACAACATCTTCATTTTATTCATACAAAACTGATCCGATTTCTCCTTGTATTATTCAAATGTTTGGCAATCTATTAAATACAAATTTTGTAATGCAACAAATATTTTGTAATTTCTTTGAAATAATGCCGCAACAATTTCTAGCGGTGCTTCAGAGTCACCACACGAGTGGAAAGGGTTAATTAAATTAGGGATTCTCTGGGATTGACGTGTTAAGACCGACCAGGTATGGATCGATTTAGAAATTGTTGAGGTATATCTTTAAAGGTAATTCTTGTAGACCCGTTAGTCTGTCATTAGTTTCTATTGCAACAGCTATCCGTTTGATTTCATCGCTACGAATAGAGTAATCGTACGACGATTTTGATACTAGTCGGCAAAATATTTGCAAGGCTGGAGAAAAGTATTCTCAACGATTATCGTTATACGAAGACCATAGGAAGTATTGCTGTTAAACTTTCTGTGGACAATTCAGTGTTCAATTATCCGTTTCTATATCTCGCTTGTCCGCGCAAGCGTCACTGCCCGTATTAGAGTTGACCGCCAATTGCAGCTATCGCAAAAGGTTAAATAGAATATCAGATTCGCCTGGTAGAGCAGAGTGGTCCGTGCGGTGACCAGTAGCCTATAAAGAGTTAAAGAGTCTGGAGCAGCTTTCAATCAAGCTAGCCGTTTATTATAGCGACCGATGGCGAGGGTGGGGACCCCAATGTACTCGAGCCCCAATTCGAATTTGATCTCTTTCCGCCGCGAAAGGAGCAGCAGAATTTCGATTACAGAATGCGAAGGGGCCCGGGCAATCTAGCATCGATACAGCGAGCCGCCGAAATAACGCGACGATAATATATTGTATACCGCATCGGAGCTTACACCTGGCGCCGGGATTCGTTTTAACGAGATGCAGATGTACACGGTGGTGGAGCGCCCGCGTGCCTCGCTCTCCTGTCCGCTCGGGAAAGCTTGTAACAACCCTTAATTAGCGAAGCGATGCCCTCGAAATTGACCCTAACTGCATTCCAAACCCACCGGGATTCCGTACACGCGGGTAACCGAACATAACAACCCGTTACGAGCATAATAAGATCGGCTATCTTTAACCGGGAGATAGGCGTAACGAAGCTACACTTTCGGCCATTTCCCCGACGAGGGCTCGCAGCCGACGGGAATCCACCTACGCGTC
>CM052146.1:18947936-18983757 GCA_028454255.1 Halictus ligatus
CTGTGTATTATGCTATCCTCGTGTACGGGGAGTTCTCCCGGCATTTGGCAGTTCGCGTCCCGTTCGCGATCGTCGCAATTCCTTGGCCGATTCGTGGAAAATAATGCAGAAACATTAACGTTAATCGGTTCGTAACAATGTGTCGTGACAAATTTTTATTGTCGAGCGTATCTCCCGCTGGAAGAGTACGATCGGACGGGTTTATCTCGGTGTGTACGTTTCCGATGTATCGCGTTCACATATCAAGGTCTTGAACCGTGCGCGGCGGTTACGGCTCTGTATTGGTGTCAATGACTCCGAGGGATTGTCAACGTCATCCGAAGGGGAATAAAAGACGTGGAAGAGAGATCTCGGACGCGGGCCCGATAACGCGAGCCGCGTTCTCGAACCGCGAGCGTGTTATTCTCACGCCGTGGCTCACAATACTCGCGTCGTTCCGCGAAAGTTAATACGGGACCACCTAGCTTCCGAGCATTCGCGTTCGGAGGACAAAGTTCGACCGTCGGTTTTTATTCGGACGATAACGGCTCGTTCGGAATCTCAGAATTTCTCGATAGATTATCTCTGTTCCCGCTCGGGTTCAAGGCTCTCCCATATTCCTCGACTCTTCCCTTCTTTTTTTCTCCTCTCGATGCTCGAAGAGGCCCGCTCTCGATTTCGAATAATTCGCGACGCGTGTCCGTCGACCGATTAAGCGCCGGCAAAACCACCGGAGAGAGATTGCCGCTCGGATGACGTTAGATCTGGGTCATCGGCGTACGTTTCACGCGTCACAACAAACGTGGCACGTCTTCGTGATTAATGATTAACGGCTTACCAAAATGTAGGTCACGATACGGAGACTTGCTCCGGCACCGCCGGGTTTCCCGCTAAACGATAACGCCGTTCTTCTTCGCAGGGTGGGACGCGAGCCTCGAACTTCCGAAAACTCGCGAACCTCGGGGGTCCGAGCGGATCGAGGGATATCTCTCTTCGTGGAAGATGTCGAGGAAGAGTTCGACGGAAGTTTCCCTGCACCGCTTTCGGAAGTACGCCGAAACTTTCGGGAAGAGTATAAATATACGCCTTGCCGGCTGGACGCGGAAACCAGGCTCGTTAGACCGGTCAGTTTCGCTACTCGCGAGGCCGACATAGTCGTTGAACAACGATCGTTCGGCTGGGCGCACGGTATCGACGCGACGGCACGGGTCTTGTCGAGAGTTTCAAGGAAAAAAGAAGACGCGAACGCGGCCGATAAGGGGCAGCGCGGGGGCAAAGGTCGCCGGAGAAATGTGAGTGCAGTCTCGAAACGCCGTCCGATTTTCTATGAATGGGAGCTGTGCCCGCGCGCGGAGACATAGACGATCAGCTTTCCAAACTGTTTTTTTTCCGCCGCGGATCAACCTTCGAGTCCGCTCGAGAGCCGTCGCGGCACGGCGAAAGGATTGCCGGGCGTCCGATGAATATTCAAACGAGGAAATCGACGCGCGCCGGAGAGACTTTAACGAGACGGTTTATTGCGCGGAAGGCCGCGCGCGCGTACAGGCTCCGCTAATTGAAAACAAGAAACGAGACGAGAAAACGGGATTCTCCGCTGTTCCCGTCGACGGTCCGTGTCGGGCGATAACAATTGCGCCAGCCTATCCCATTATCGTGAAATTAATAAGTGCGACCGGCCGACGGCGCCAAGAGATACATTCGACCGGGCACCGCGTCTCATTTAATTATAAATTCAATTAGGTCGAAGTTGATTGACACGTACACACACCGCGGCCGCGACGACCGCTCAATCTATCATCGTAGAAAACGCTCCGAGCAAAAAGGAGAAGCCTCCGGGGAAGCCGCCACGATAGATAATCGGACGACCGTTCGATCGATGCGAGCCGATCGCGACGACGCCTTCCGCTTGTTATTCAACACGTTCGCAGCCGGAATCGGCCCCGACGATCTCCGCGAGCGGATTCGCAATCGCGTTACGTAATCGGGCCTCGCTGCGGAACGTGCGGTGACTACATGGTCGCGTTTCTGATACGAAAGAGGATCGCTCACCTAGCACCAGGGGATCCATCGGGAAGAGCAAGCTCGCGGCCGACGGCCACGCGCGACGTTCCCCCGTGATTCCGCGGACCTCTCGCGGCTCGATCCCTTCCGCGGAGCTTGCGATCCAGGGAGATCTTCCCTCGAAGCTGGATCGAACAGCCGAGTCTCCCTCCGTGTCCTCTACACTGATCTCACGTGGCACCACCGTGTTCCCTCGCGCGCCGGCATCCCCTAACTTTACATTTTTCCGTGGGAGGTGTCGGGCCACGACGTCGGCGTCGCGTCGGATCTCTACAACGATCGGAAGAGCGCTCCGGAGCCACTCGACCGGTTCGACGCGGAAGACGCCGAGACGCGACGACCACCAGCCGATTCTTCGCGCAGCCGGAACGGAACTGTTCTGACGCGGAACCGCCGTCAACTCGCGGTACACTCGACGAGAGGATGACTATCGTGGAACAGCCGGGGGTTCGCGCGATCGAGCGCGTTCATTCAGGCGAGCCGACGAGAGCCACTCGAGGGTGAAACGACGACAATGAAGCGCGATAGTAAATAACCGGCGCGAACGGGGTGCGGTACCATGTCCGTGTACACCGTCTCGTGCTTCTGTAGCGGGAGACGGAGAGAGAGATGTCTCGCGGGTGGGTCGGACAGAGAGAAAAATAGAGGGAGAGAGAGAGAGAGAGTGAGGAGGAACGGCAAACACCGGGTAGCGTGTGTTTCTAGAGGAGACGAAAAAAGAAGCACGGACACGGTCAATGGTGCGCGGCTCGCCCTTCGCTGCCTCACTGACTGGGGCGACAGATTTACCAGAGCAGAAATAAGAAATCTCCTCTCCGGCTAGCGTGGCCTTAGAACGCGGCCCCCGCCCGCTCGTTGTGGCGGTCGCTTCTTTCCGTCGTGCGTGAGAGACACACGTACACGCGGCCCGGAGAGAGCCTATCTCTAGCGGGCGGCGGTGTGTGCGTCGAAGAGGACGCGCGAGTGCCCACCTACTTGCTCCGGCAAGAGTGTGCGACCGGCGGAGCGAGAGGAGAATGGGAATCGTTGAGGCGCGAGAGTGAGACGGAGGAGAAGAGTCGCTACGACGCCGAGATCAGTTGGCTGAAAGAGGGCATACGATCCCGACACGCAGAGGGGAACGAGCGAGAAGAGCCGAGCCAGAGAGGAACAGCGCCGCCGGAGAGGAACTCGGGAGGGCTGCTGCAAAGTGGTCGAGCCGACCAATCCATAGACCCGGTCACATCGACACGTCGCGCACACTTCTCTGCGCAGTTCTAGCGTGAGCCTCCGTCCTCGCCTCCTAGGCCATGGACGCTGCGAGCGTGTGCGTGGGTGTACACTTTTGCTGCGCACGCTCGACCAAGCGCGGCTGACAACCACGATACCGGGCACCAAGGGGGAAAACTGGCCACGCTTAAGAGGCGGAGCCCCGCGGTCGCACGGACCATTGGCGAGACCACCGCACCGTGATCCACCGTAGTTTACGCCTCTTCATTGTGCCCTCGTGACGCCGCGCCGCGCCGGGATCATTGTCTTATTCTACCGCCGTCGGGTGCACTATTCCCCCAAGTCAGAGTCGGAGGCGCACCGCGCGCCACGCTGCTCATGTTGTCCAGTCGCTCGGATTTACAGTCTGTTCCACAAGAGCGTGGACGCGATATCTGTGAAAATGGACGAGCCAGAGCTCGTCCTCGATATTGTTCCGCCTGCAGCTGCTCGTCTTCCAGTGGGTCCCAAGGACGCTCGCGCTTATGTACTTCTTGTCGCAGCCCCGGCAGGTGTAGGGCCTCTCGTTCGTGTGTAACCTCTTATGCAGCTTCAGGTGAACGAATTGAGTGAACTTTGCGGGGCACAGGTCGCAGGCGTACGGCTTTCGACCCGAGTGCAGTCTCAGGTGCGTCTTCAGGTTCGAGGTCGAGCTGAACCTCTTCTTGCAGACCTCGCATTGGTGCGGCCTCTCGCCCTGCGAAGATTCGTCGTTAAATCTCTTTTCCTATACAGTCCGTTCCGCGGTTTTTGTATGCAAAATAGACACGATCTTTATTATTTGTAAGATATAGAAACAACATAGACAATTACCTCTTTTCTTAGCAATTCTAATCAGTTGAAAACAATGCAGTATTTACTGTTTTGTATTTGACCTACTCAGTTTTGCATAAATGCCTAAAATCCGCAATCTATTCAGGTTGGCTGTATTGGAAATAATAAAATACTTGAAACATTTCTAATTCTTTTTGAATCTCCTGGAGGTGCACCGGTGAATAAGACGATTGAAACGAGATTAAGTATTTGGTGGAATTACAGTCTGTTCCACAAGAGCGTAGACACGATATATTTTTTGTTATTATTTGGAAGGATTTGTTGTCATTCACCGGGTAGTTCGAGTCCTACGAGTTCAATTATTTATGACCAGACCGCGGATTTTTGTGCAAAATAGACACGACCTTCATTATTTGTAAGATTTAGAAACAACATAGACAATTACTTTTTTTCGTAAGAATTTGAATAAGTTGACAATAATACAGTAGTTAATGTTTTGTACTCATTTTTGTCATAGACGTCTAAAATCCGCAGTCTATTCATGTTGGCTGTATTGGAAATAATAAAATACTTGAGTTTCTAATTCTTTTTGAATCTTCTGGAGGAGCACCGGTCAATGGTGATGAACGGATCCTAGTACTCTCCGGGATAAGACGATTGAAACAAGATGAAGTATTTGGTGGAATTACAGTCTGTTCCACAAGAGCGTGGACGCGATATCTGCGAAATTCGATACCCAATACAGCAAAGATCGTGCCAGTCCGAACATACAATGTCTCCTCTAATACGCGATAGCCCCGATTCTCTTAGTATCATTTCTGTCACTGAAAGTTCAAGTCATTTCGAGATGTGTGCCGCATACGCTAAACGATTCGAAGCAGTATTCTTGTGCCGGCACCCGAAACGGCCAGAAATGAGTGTTGGAAATGCAGCAAAATATCTGCACGAGTCTCGTGAATTTGTAAATAAGTGGGTGCGACGTTATAAAGAGACAAATTGCGTCGACGATCTCCCCGATCGAGGTTCGAAGCGAGCTACGACGAAAAGGGACGATAAAGCAATTCTGCAGCTTTTTTTCGAAAAATCCGACACTTTCCTTGCGTAAAGCGCAAGCGATGTTAGCAAGAAAGGGCATAAAAATAGGCATGGTAACAATTAAACGTCGGTTGGAAGAAAATAAAGTTGCATGGCGTAGTGCACTTTCGAAGCCGTTGCTTCCAACAAAGCACGTCGAAAAACGGTCGGCGTGGGCACGTGAAAACGTTCGTCGCGATTGGTACAATGTCCGATCTCAGTCCCCCGACGCCAATCCAATCGAAAACGTTTGGTCTCTCATCAAGTACAAACTCAGAGGAAAGCGTATTTTCAAATTGAAGACGCTGGTTCGCCGTATTCGAGAAATATGGAGGTCTCTTCCTGTCTGATACGCTGCAAAGCTGGTTCAAAGTATGCCCAGACGTTGTGAAGCAATAATCGCTAATGGCGGTGATTGGACAAATGCACTTTCGACCTGTACAAACTTTTTTACAGAAAAGATTTATTCGCACTCAGATATCGCGTCCACGCTCTTGTGGAACAGACCGTGTAGGAGAAAAATTGCCTGCAATTGTAGTGAGAAGCATAACGCGTTAGAGATGCAGCGGGCAATTCCGAATCGTATTTAGGCGCAGCTTCTGCAAAAAGATGACTATTTACCATTCCGTGTGTCTATTTCGCCGGGGTGCTCGAGAAAGAGAAGAGCGAAGGATAGAGACGACGGCGCAGAGACGCATTAGCCATATTCCGAGGTTGCATGGCGGAACGCCCCTTTCATGCCATCCCCTCCTGCCCTCGAATATTACCGGGAAGATAGAAACTCTCGGCGAATATACCGAGGAAGCTTCGAAACCGCGTTCCACGTGTAAATTGCTTAATAAATTGCCGCGTTTAATCACGTTGCTCTCTTCCCCTTCTTTTTCCATTGCTAGATCAACCGGCAACGAGATCCTCCCACTCGAAAGTGGAAAAAAAGATCATTCCAATATAAACGTTCGTTAAAAAACAAAGAAACACAGATTATACTTACTCGAACGATCAGATGCAATATTCAATTCACCGATGAGCTCATTCATTGCTTACTGTTAAACAATATCTAATTACAGTCTCCTGAGCATTCGAAATTTTAATGCAATGAAACGAATCAACCGCCAACGAGGTCCTCCCACTCCAAAGTGGAAAAAAGATCATTCCAATATAAACTTTTTTTAAAAAACAAAGAAACACAGATTCTACTTACTCGAACGATCAGATGCAATATTCAATTCACCGATGAGCTCATTCATTGCTTATTGTTAAACAATATCTAATTACAGTCTCCTGAGCATCCGAAATTTGAATGCAATGAAATGCGTCCCGTATCGATCCGATTTTTCAAACGGTCATCGATATATCGATCGAAGATTACAAATTTTATTCCCGCGAGGAGCAAATAAACTGCTGGTTCATTACATAGCTACAGGAAACAGTCATTATATGACATGACGTATAATATTTGTTGATTATTTATTAATGAACGAGAGCAGTCAATATGTATTCATTCCTCTTGTTTATGCGTTTGACAAACGAAGGGCGCCACCTGCTAGACCGATTTTCGAAACAGTTATCGATTTGTCGATCGAGAGCCGCAGTTCGAAAACGTCGAAACCCGGGAAAATCAAATTGATCGTGGTTTAACACTAGGTTCACGGAGCATTAAAAGCGAGTATTTTACATTACTTTATAAAAATAAGAAGAATGCGTCTATCCAAGTTTTCAGCCATTTTTTAAATAATATATACCTAGGGAAATAAGTTTGTCGAGTAATTCCACGCAGATGGATCTTCGCAATCTCAATAATCGTAAATTAAAAATATTAGAACCCGTCATTTTGACAGTAGCGGAAACGGTCATTGAATGGCGCGATGTACGATGATGCGTAAGGAATTTGGCGACGGGCACCGTGTAATTGAAGTCATTTTGCACCGAGCTGGTGGCATGATCGCCGGAAGAATGCGCGAGAAACGCCTGGAAGATGGCTACCACCTGAAATAGATTCCATGTCCAGTTGAAATTCCAAGAAATTGCAATTCCATGATGTAATTAGCGTTCAATTTGCTGATAAGCTTTATTAATAGAACGTAAACTTGGTAAAAATATTTCTGAAATAAAATTAAACAAGTTTCAAATAATCATGTACATAGAAGAGTATTCTTTTGAACTTATTTCAGCGCGCTCTTTTATTCTCCTTAGTCTCCTCGATATTGTCGACGGGACGAGAAATAAAGACAAATGGTCAAAGCCTATTCGCTAAACAGAATGTAACTCGAATACTTATTCTTAATATTGCTATTTGAAAAAAAAAAAAAGAGAAAAGAAAAGTAGTACAAAACAATCAAGTTCTGTGTCTGTATATCGTTGCGAATATACCAATTTCCATTGAAACTCAAACTGCGTTACATCGTTAGGAGATGTTTGAATTCATACATTTTATTCCACCATACACGTGTAAAGCATTAAATTGTTTATTTAACGCTTCTCTTCGTCGGATACGTATTAAAAGACAGACACTGTGTTACAAAGGAAAATATGAGCGTATTATTATACATAATTTTTCCATTCTAAAAATCTTTCGACTTACTTACTTACTTACTTACTTTTATCGTATTTTGCCGACATACTTATTCTTCCACCGTGTTTACTCTCCGTTCTACTTTGAAATGTGGTTATTACTTAAGTGATACACGCTACGAATAGTCATAATAGAAATATGTAACATTTAAAAAATATTGGATTCTGATCAACTGCATCTATTCTCTTATATCTACGGGATAATTTGAACGGGACTTGTCGACGCAAGATGAAAAAATGAGTATGCAATCCGATGATGGGGGAATGAATTTATATATACTATGTGAGAACAAGTAGAAAGTGACAATTCTTTCGAAAAATTGTAAAATTTATCCACACGCGTCAAATGTGAAGTAAGAAAGACTCCATCGTTTTCTTCGTTGGACCATACAATGTACGTAATATGTACAAGCATCGTAAGTACATTTAATACTAGCCATTATTTTCGTCCTTCGCTTCCTCTACTTGTACTTCCTCCTTCTTCTCAACTTCGTTCGAGTTATTATCGTAATTCTCATCCTTCTCCGACTTCACCGAAACGTCCGCCGTTTCGTTGACCTCGGGCTCGGAGTTCTTCTCTGGATTCGGATCGCGATTCTCCTCCCCTTCTTCTGCGGATTGCTGTACTTCCGCCGCCGCGTTCAACGGCGTGGATCCGTCGAAGTTCTGTTGGTGTTTCCCGAGGCCTACTTGCACCTCTATTAATTCCAACTCCTCGACCAATGCTTTCTCCCGTCTCTCGATTTCCTCTGTGAAGTAAAACACGCAGTTAATTATGGGAGGCAAGTTATTAACCCTGCAAAAGCCCAGAAATACGGGAATCTGAGAAAATCTGTACCATGAAGTTCTTTAGCGGATTGAGCCAGAAGAATATCGGTTTGCGGATGTTTGCGTTTCGGTGCATAATAGATAGGAGGCTGAGCCCGAGTTTTAATGAACGATGCAAGCGGCAACTGAGCAGCACGCCAGTCCTGGAATTGCTTGCTGCGTGCCAATTTTGCTTCGAGCGCGCGTACTTCTGCTAATTGTCGTTTACGCGACAAGAACAACTGCTGCCTCTCCCTTCGCAGTTCTTCCTTTTCCCTTCTTCGAGCCTCTTCCACTCTTGCCTCCACTTCCGCCTTTTTATCCTCCTACAAGAATGCACAGCATTTAAAACGAGACTACACGGCACGCGCGTGCAATACTAACGGAAAGTGTACTTTTGCTTTCAGTTTGGTTTCCTCCTGCCGAAATTTCTGTAGAGTGCCTAAAAGAGCACCGAACATCCTCTTATTCCTTTGCCTACTTCTTTCGTCTACTCTTTCCCTTCTAATTACTTCCTGTCTAGATGGAATTTCCCTAGGGGTTGCTATTACTCTTGAAGACACAGCCGGCTGAAATACATGTTGATTAACTCACAAACGAATAATATATTGCTCGCCGCATCGTATATAGCACTACCTTGATAACAGTATCATCTTCGTCCGCGCTATCGTCAGCATTGGAAGGAACTCTAGCACTTAAACGACTGAAAACTGTCTTTGGTTCTCCGTTGGATCCCTGCCATCGACGTTTCCCGCTGCCGGGTAATTCATTATTAACAAAATCCGATACAACACGCCGTCTGTCCTCTTGCAACGGTCTCTTCTGTGAGAGCCTGCTGGAAATGGATTGCAAATAAATATACGTTGTACAGTAAAACACCGATACCGTTTATGCTAACAAATTAAATATTTCTGCTTTGCGGAATACGAATCGCGACATTAGCATTGCGTAACATTGGGATTTGTCAAAGTGTTACGGTGAAATGCAAAAGATTGACAGGAATCTTAATAAAATAGATCGAGAAACATCGAGTGCAAAAGATAGGTTATGACAACAGTGTTTTATTGTATGATCAATGAATTATCGAATAGAACGTCTTGTTTGGGGCGAGTACGGTTTCGCGATCATTTCAGGGGACGTTTCGCTGAGAATGATCTTGAATCGAACCTGGGAGGAGGTTGTATTGGACCATTTTCTCCGTCGGGAAGATCCCGGCCGAGGATCTTACGGATACTGCGATCGAGCCCTCGAAGACCATCCCTGGCGGCTTCTAACTGCGCTTCTAATTTATCGGCGCCCCAGGCCTCTTGTGCATCTAATTTTCTCATCTATTTATTTTCGCCACGTTCACTCAGACCACAAAACCAATTTATTTAACAAGCCACAACGATTGTTGTCGAACCGCATCACTGTCGCTGGAGCCACCTACAATATCGTTCCCTTTTCCTATAATCGATAAACCTTGGGATTTTTCTTGTACCCGTAGATCGAAGATCTAGTAACTTTCCGATAGAGCCAGATCAACTCTGGTAAACCATTGGATTGCTGTTTTACCATTCGAATCTGAATGTACTCCTTGTGAATCGGCCTTAATGTTTAGTTTATCGTATTGAATGTAGATGTCACTTGGTACGATCTTAAAATGGCGCTATATTCAAATTGCGAAACTGAAGCAGTAGCAAAATTGATAATCTATTGGTTTATTGTCGTTATATACATGTTGCGATAGTATGTTATAGGATTAGATAGTGATAGTGACCCTTTCCTGTTTTTTTACTTTTTGGTTCACTGAGACCACAAAACCAATTTATTTAACAAGCCACAACGATTGTTGTCGAACCGCATCACTGTCGCTGGAGCCACCTACAATGTCGTTCCCTTTTTCCTATAATCGATAAACCTTGGGATTTTTCTTGTACCCGTAGATCGCAGATCTAGTAACTTTCCGATAGCGCCAGACCAACTCTGGTATACCATTGGATTGCTGTTTTACCATTCGAGACTGAATAGATTTGTTGTGAATCGGCCTTAATGTTTAGTTTATCGTATTGAATGTAGATGTCACTTGGTACGATCTTAAATGGCGCTATATTCAAATTGCGAAATTGAAGCAGTAGCAGAATTGATGATAAATTGATTTATTATCGTTATATACATGTTGCGATAGATTAATATAGGATTAGATAGTGATAGTGACCCTTTTCTGTTTTTTACTTTTTCGTTCACGTTGAAGTAATGATGAATTCGTGTATTTGCGGACACCCTGTATGTTCCCGGCAAAGATCTATTGGCGGGCAAATTACAACCTGTACACATTTTGTTCGAACGTTACAGTGCTTTCATGAATAACAATTCCCAGCTCATCTGTACCATAATAATGTTTCTATTGAAAGTGTGATATTATCTTATTTCTATTTTATGCGACTGAGAACTATACAACATGGCAAGTTTGCAGAATACCGGGAGATTCCAGCCAAATAGATTCAACTTCAAAAATGATCTAAATCAAGAAGGAAATCCATCAGGGTATTGTTTTTAATTGTATCTCATAAAATGATGTACATTTTGTAAATTTTTGTCATATTCTTTTACAGGGAGGCTTCAGGAGGAAGGTTGAACGATGCGAATGAAAATATCAGAGTGGATGGATTGTATGGATTTCACAGAGTGACAGACATTAACGAGAGAACAGGATTTCTTATTAATATGCACGCAGTAAGTTTCATCAATCGGTTATTATTTTAATAATTTTCGCAGTATTGTTTCCAACGTCGTGTTAATTCTTCTCGTAGACAGAAATCATAGAAGACGATAAAAGATTGCTCAGTGGAGTAGACTACTATTTCCTCGAGGACGACTGCACTAGATTTAAGATCTCTTATCCGTATTGTCCATATTTTTATATCCTATGCAGAAAGGACACGTACGAGGAAGTGTCGACTGGATTGAATAAAAAGTACAGCGGGCTTTTGCAGAAAATTGAGACGCTTTACAAAGAAGATCTTGATTTAGTAAGACGAACTTGAAGACGTGAAACATGTAGAAAACATAATATTATATTTTTATATTTTTTTGTAGCCGAACCATTTGGTTGGTTTAAAACAAAAATACCTGAAGCTGTCTTTCTTGAACACGGTGGACTTGACTAAAGTGAGACGAGATTTACTGAAAGCTGTAAAAGTTAATAAGGAAAGGGAAAAAAGTCATACTTATTATACGGATATGTTGTCGACTGTGTTGAACAGAGATCTCGAGACCGTAGACTTAAAAAAACAAACTGTAGACTTCACAGACAATGTTCTCGATATTAGGTATACATTCTTAACAATACATCTTGAGTATGACAATACATATAGTTACTCCCTTTTTACAGAGAATATGATGTACCGCATCATGTGAGGGTATCTATAGACATGAAAATCTTTTGCGGTAATTGGTATTCCGTAAAAACAAGAGGAAACGAGCTGCCAATTATAACTAGGAGAGAAGATATCATCGAAACGCTTGAACCAATTGTGCTGGCTTATGACATCGAAACCACAAAGCTGCCTTTGAAATTTCCAGACGCTAACATCGACCAAATCATGATGATATCGTATATGATAGACGGACAAGTACTTTTCTTCTACTAACTATTCCCCGCAATGTTTTGTTCGATATCAAGACTATGTGTTCATTCTTAGGGATACTTAATAACGAACAGAGAAATTATTTCGAAAGACATCGAGGACTTCGAGTACACTCCAAAACCGGAATTCGAGGGTTCCTTCACTGTTTTCAACGAGCTCAACGAAAAAGCTACAATCCAAAAATTTTTCGACCATATAAACGACATTCGGCCACATATATTCGTCACGTACAACGGAGACTTTTTTGACTGGCCATTTGTAGAAACCAGAGCAGCATTTCATAATATGGAGATGAAAGACAGGATTGGTTTCTCGAAAAGTCGTGACGGAGTTTACTGCAGTAGACCAGCCATGCATATGGATTGCTTATGGTATTGCACAATTGATATTTTCTTCGTAGACCCTCCAATAATGCGGAGCAAAAATTGCGATTTTATCAAGTTTAATTTAATTTCATCTAATTTTTACTAATTCCGAGTTTTTTCTAACCCGGTGCGAATTAGTCGCGTTGTAGGAGGGTTGACTGTAATACTACGTAGAGTATTGTTCCTGATTCTGTATTTGATGTAACGTATAGCTGGGTAAGACGCGACTCATACTTACCTGTAGGCTCTCAAGGTCTGAAAGCTGTTGCGAAAGCGAAGCTCAGATATGATCCCGTGGAGATGGATCCCGAAGACATGTGCAGATTGGCGTCCGAGGAGCCAGAGGCTCTCGCAAATTATTCGGTCTCTGACGCGGTTGCTACGTACTATCTGTACCATAAATACGTTCATCCTTTCATATTTGCCTTGTGCACCATCATACCCATGGAACCGGATGAAGTAAGTTATTCGATGCACAGCACGAATTACATTCGCGAACTACAGCTACATTTGTCCACAGGTACTTAGGAAGGGATCGGGAACATTGTGCGAATCTCTTTTGATGGTGGAAGCTTTCCACGCTAACATTATATTCCCTAACAAGCAAGAATCGGAGCTAAGCAAATTTACCAAAGACGGTCATTTATTGGATACGGAAACGTACGTCGGAGGACACGTGGAAGCGCTCGAATCCGGCGTGTTCCGAGCCGACATTCCTTGTCGTTTCAAAATAGTACCGAGCGCGGTGGACGGGCTAATAAACGGCGTTGAAAATGCCCTAACCTATGCCCTACAGGAAGAGGAAAAAGTTCCGATGGAGATGGTCACGAATTTCGACGAGGTGGTCCAGGAGATCAAGGGGAAGCTGGAATCTCTGCGAAATCATCCGCTGAGATTAGAAAATCCTGTGATCTATCACTTGGACGTCGGCGCCATGTATCCGAATATCATTCTAACAAATCGTCTTCAGCCGTCCGCGATGGTGGACGAGACGGTTTGCGCCGCGTGCGATTACAACAAGCCAGGGGCCCTTTGCCAAAAGAATATGCAGTGGATGTGGCGAGGAGAGTATCGTAAGTAGCAGAAGAGCATTCTAAGACCGAAGTACTGTAACTCTCTATTAATTTGACACGAGTGCGGTTCTTAACAATAGTGGCTGCGAGTTTAAGCGAGTACCAAAGAATGCAGCAGCAACTGGAAACCGAGAAATTTCCTTCGCAGTTTCCCGGCGGTGTTCGACGAGCTTATCACGAACTGTCGAAGCAAGAACAAGCATCGTTCGAGAAGAAGAGACTCACGGAATACTGCAGAAAGGCGTACAAGAAGCCTAAAGTGACGCGATTGGAGGAACGGACGCAGACAATTTGCCAAAAGGAGAACTCGTTTTACGTCGACACCGTCAGAGCGTTCAGGGACAGAAGATACGAGTACAAAGCGCTCACGAAAGTCGCCAAGCAACAGGTAGCAGCGGCGGTAGCGAAAGGTGACGCCGGTGACATTAAGTCCGCTAAAAATCGGGAGGTACTCTACGATTCGTTGCAGCTCGCTCACAAATGTATCCTGAACTCCTTCTACGGATACGTAATGAGAAAAGGGTAGATATTTGCTTTCACTCTTACGATCCGGAGTACATACATGCTAACGTTGTCTTCGCTGCAGATCCCGATGGTTCAGCATGGAGATGGGAGGTATAGTGTGTTACACGGGGGCACACATTATCATGAAAGCCAGAGAGATTATAGAACAAGTCGGACGGCCCCTGGAATTGGACACCGACGGAATTTGGTGCGTGCTACCCGCGTCTTTCCCCGACAACGTGGTGGTGCACACCACTCATCCGAAAAAGTCGAAGGTCACGCTATCTTATCCTAACGCTGTTCTGAACTTCATGGTGAAAGTAAGTCCTACTCGAGCGCTTTTCAATAATCTCACTACGAATCCTCCAATATCGCGCGTCGTATGTGCAGGACCAATTCACCAACGACGCGTACCACGAACTCGTCAACCCGGAGACCATAACGTACAAAGTCCGAAGCGAGAATTCCATCTTCTTCGAGGTGGACGGACCGTATCTGGCTATGGTCTTGCCCGCGGCGAAGGAAGAGGGCAAGAGGCTGAAGAAGCGATACGCCGTCTTCAATTTCGACGGTTCTCTGGCCGAGCTGAAGGGGTTCGAAGTGAAACGAAGGGGCGAACTTCAGCTGATCAAAATCTTTCAGACCTCCGTCTTCGAGTCGTTCCTTAAGGGGAACACGTTGGAGGAGTGCTACGCGTCCGTGGCCAAGGACGCGGACTACTGGCTCGACATTCTCTACAGCAAGTGCGCGGACATGCCGGACGCGGAGTTGTTCGAGCTGATATCCGAGAACAAGTCGATGTCGCGGAAACTGGAGGACTACGGGAAACAGAAGTCCACCTCGATATCCACCGCCAAGAGGCTGGCCGAGTTCCTCGGCGATCAGATGGTGAAGGATGCCGGGCTGGCGTGCAAATACATCATCGCCAATAAGCCCCAGGGCGCGCCGGTCACCGAGCGCGCGATACCCTTGGCAATCTTCCAATCGGAACCGGCGATTCGGAGGCATTATCTGCGCAAGTGGTTGAGGGACCCGGGTCTGCAGACCGACAACATCAGGCAAATCTTGGACTGGGGTTATTACATAGAGAGGCTCGGAAGCGCCATTCAGAAGATCATCACGATTCCGGCGGCGATGCAAGGGGTTCCGAATCCGGTGCCGAGAGTGAAGCATCCGGATTGGTTGCACAAAAGGATGATGGAGAAGAGCGCGACCCACAGGCAGAAGAAGATCACGGACATATTCTCGGTGATGCCGAAACCCGCGGCGAACGATAGCGACGACGACGAGGAAGCAGGACCGTCCGAACCCCGGGACATCGAAGATCTGGCGGGCGAGGAGAATCCGTTCAAGCGACCGCTGCCGATGGTGCACAAAAGGAAGAGACAGTCGGACAGCGAGGAGGAACAGAGTATAAACAGAAACTGGAAGGAAGTGCTAGGCTCGCCGCCGCCGATGGGCACGACGAAGGAGGAGAGAGTCAAATGGATAGAGTTTCATAAACAGAAATGGGCCTACCAGGCGAAGCAACGGGGCGAACATCAAAAGCGTAAACGGAGCAAAAATTCCGCGAACGATACGGAACAGATCGGCTGGGGTGTCGCGAGAAATACCGAGACGAACACTCTCGGCGGTTTCCTGAGAAAAGCGCAAAAGAAATTGCTCACCTCGGCCTGGCAAATCGTTCAGATATCCCCGACCAACGAGCCCGGTTTGTTCAGGATGTGGGTGTTGGTCGACCAGGATCTCCATCCGTTGCGTCTCGTGATACCTCGGATATTTTACGTGAACACGCGGAAGCCGAAGCCCGACCCGGAACCCGGCAAGAAGGTGTCCTGGACGAAGAGTTCGAAGGTTCTGCCCCGGTCGCGGCCGATACACAATTTGTACCGCTACTGTGTCCCGGAGGCGCTGTATCAAATGCACAGCCAAGAGCTGCTGGAGGATCTGAGCAAACCGGAGATCGAGGGGATATACGAGACTCAGATGTCGTTGGAGTTCAGAGCGATTCTGCAGTTAGGATGCATCTGCATGGTGGATCCGAAGGCGGCGAGGAACATGGTCGACGGCGCGGACACCTTCAACCTGAATCAACTCGAGTACAAAAGCATCGCCGTGCAACCGTACCTCCCGAATGTTCAGAAGATGAATTATATTTTCCTGTACCATCATTGGAGCTCGAATCATCAGAGAGCGTTCTGGGGACTTTTCTTGAACGCGAGCAAAAGGGTTCACGTGTTTGTCTTGGACTCGGTCTCGTCGAATCAGATGCCGAATATGAACACGCTGTACAGCCAGGAACGAAACATAGTCGTGTCGATGAACGGGGAGGAGAAGACGAAAGCATTGCCGGAATCGATGCAATTCGTTCTGAGGTTCGAGACGAGCTTCCAGCAGGTCTGTCGAATTCTACAAGCAGCCATAACGGCGTACAAGAACGAGGGACACGGCGCGACGATGATCGTCACTCAAACCGCCCTGGACAAAACCGCGCTGGTAACTCAGATGCCGTTGCTGAACGAGTTCCCGTTGATCAACACCCACGTCCAAGACATCGAGAATCTGTACAACACGATCGAGTGGCAGAAAGTCGGCGCGAAGATCATGATTCGGCATTATTTCAAGAGCCGACAGATCCTCGAACTGATGGCGGAACAGTGCCGATACTTCCACGCGCCTATCGGAAACATTCCTGCGGATCCGACGCTCTTCGGCGCGGATCTCTTCTTCGCTAGACACCTGCAGAAGCATAACTTCGTGCTGTGGTGCTCCACCACGGAGAAACCGGATTTAGGGGGCAGCGAGAACGACGATAACAGATTGTTGACGGACTTCGAGGAGAGCTCCCATTGCGCTGCGAACAACCCCGGGACTTATTCCAGTGTGTGCATTGAACTGGAAGTGGACAGTTTAGCGGTGAACACCTTGCTGCAGTATCACCATATTCATGACATCGACGGGACAAGTTCCTTCGTCGCGTTTCATAATCAGCAAATGGCGTCCGTTCAAGCGAGTACAATTTATATACAGAAAAGACTGATTGTGTAAGATGCTAAGCTAATTTTGGTCGATTGTTTTGTAGGAACTAGCAACCGGTGATCCTACGGCGAACATAATTCCCAGCTACGATGAAACTGCGCTTTGCAGCCCTGCTTTCAGAGCACTGCGCAGCATGGTAAATGCGTGGCTACTGGACGTTTCTGTTTACAAGAACGTATTCGCTGATTATCAAATTATTCATTTCTATAGGTAATTCCGTCTATCATGTATTACTGATAACACAGTCCAACACCAAAATTGCTTTGCAAAACCAAATCCGAAAGCCGAATTGCTCTATCACGCAACGTTTCCGAAAAATATTGGTTTTTGTAAAAATAAACCAGGGCCGTCGCTACGCGTAGTCGACGTTACATTTTTTGTCTTTTTGGATGCCAATCATTACACAAAATTATAAAAATACGCTATTTATTACTGCCATGCGATATCCAAAGTTAAGACGAATGTAGCGCCTCGTATAATATTTCGTCCTTCGCGTGACCTTGTATAATATGTCAAATGTAATGGCCGCTTTGTTTCCAGATGGTTGCGTTCGCCAAACGCGTTGCTTTACGATCCAGCTTTGAGAAGAACCTTGCACGGTTACATGAAAAAATTGTTCATACAGTTGTTGGCCGAGTTCAAAACGTTGGGTTCCATCATCATTTTCGCGAATTTTAACAAGATCATCGTATGCACCAAGAAGAGATCGGTCGGCGATGCATTGGGCTACATGGAATTTGTTGTTCAAACGATACGCAACAAGGAATTCTTTCATAGTATTGAAATCACGTTCGAACAGTCCTGGGAGTATTTAATATGGCTGGATGTTGTAAGGATAACAAACTTGAACATTACATTAATAAATGTCTCGGTTAACGATTAACAGAATCGCTTTTAATCGATAGCATAATCACGCTGGTGTGAAAGGAAAGCTGCCGAAAGATATGGAGGATAATACCGAAGCGAATACCCTCGACGACGAGAACGAGGACGAGGATGACGATTCGGTAGGTTTTACATTCTACATGTAGCTATTGTTGTAAAATATTGTTGCTAAATGTTTCGTTCTACTTAGCCCGAAATCGTAATGAATTGGAATTTGATGGAGTGCCTGCCAAAGGAAGCTGCGTGTCAGTCAAGTTTCAATGCCATAATAGCGGGATACATAAACGCTATTTACCAGTTCATGATTGAAAACGAACAGCTAAACTGTACTATACAGCCTAGGAGGAAATCCATTAGTATGAGCCAAAGTTTGTCGGCGCAGCTAGGATTAGGATCACTTGAGAATACTGCTGATTTCGCTAAGAAGCTTATATCGGGGGACATGTCTCAGAAACTTTTTCAGTAAGCCTATTTGATTCGATAAACTAGAATTGCGCCTAACATCTAATCGAAATATATTGCAGAATTGTACAGAAAATATATAAAAAGCTTCCGGAGATGGAACTGACTATTCAAGAATATCCAAATTTGGACCTAGATGGTAGAGAGAGTAAGAAAATCAATCCAGCTTTGGAGTTAATTAAATCAGTTTGCAAGGTACTTGTTGTGCCTGTATTTAATCGCATTCGTATTCGATTTTGTGGTAATCGGTGACGAAATTCGTTTCAGGTTTTATCTTTGGATAAAGAAATCGACACCGAAGTGTATCATTTGCAAACGAATATGTTACGATTGGTCAGAATCGGCAGTTTCAGCGATTCAGTTGAATGGAAGGATCCATGTATTTCGTTGATTCTGCCGGAAATCATTTGCAAAGCATGTAATCATACGAGGGACATCGATCTATGCAAAGATAACTATTGCACTTTGGAAAACGACAGGTATGTAGCATTGTGAAAGTAATTCTGAAACGTTAACTTCGATAAACGTTTATATTTATTGTAGATACCTATGGAAATGTCCCCTTTGCAAAATGACATACGACAACGAAGAAATAGAATTCCTTCTTATAGATGTATTGAATCGCAAAAGTATGGGTTACATGCTGCAAGATTTACAATGCTGCAAATGCAAGGAAATTAAAAGGGAAAACATGAACGAACTCTGCTCCTGTTCCGGGAATTTCAAGACTTTGATCCCCAAAAATGAACTAATTAAATTTGTGAAAATCTGTAGATCTGTCGCCAGGAAGTGTAACATGGAGACATTAATGGAAATAGTCGAAAATACGAAACTTTTTACAGGTGCCACGTAACTTCAAGAATTTGTATTTTTATATCATAAATGTAATGCTGTAAATGATGTTTATTTATTTTGTTTTTAATGATTTCAAACATAAATACGTGTATTTACGAGGAGGATGGAATTTAATATACTTACATTTACAATATCATGTATGTATTTTTACAACTGAATACTTAATATTAAATATAACCATTTTAATGCGGCTGTTCTATTTGCACGTACTTCGTATAGCTCTAATTCTCTACCCTTTTTATAATTTTGGCTCTGAAAATGAGTTAAAGTTTACAAATCCCGAGTAAAGTAAGTTTATATTCCTTTTTTAACACATTCACGACTAGACGTACCACCGATGGTAAAAATACAACTGCTAAGATATGGCCCTGTCGTGAACGTGCTAAAGGTCGCTTACCTTCGAAGGTGATCTTGGGAAATTCTTGCATGACACGTTTGTCGGCACTGCCATACTGTTTAGCAAGCCTGTCTAGTTCATTCTTCCTTTCCATTTCGATTTCAGGACTGGGATCGACCAATTTTCCACCGCTGGACCGAATAATTTAACGTCATAAGAATACTAGCATATATTCATTGATATTTTAATGTTAATTAATATCTGCTTACGCGCTCTTCGATGTATATTCACGGAGTTTGTCGAGAAACAGTTGTTGAATTGGGTCGCTCGCTTTCTGCAATGCAGGTGCAACAATACCAATGTTGCGTTTGAAAACCTTTGGTACACTGGTGGCTAAGCGTTTGGTAAGCATTGTGCCTTAAAAATTAATGTACAAATTTTGTGAAGGAACATCAAGTGACAAGTAACAAATGACATAAACGATAACACTAGTTAATTTATAAAATAATACCCTTTTCCTTTAACTACGAAATGAAACCTCCGAATACATAACAAATTATTATAAAATTATTCGGTTTCTCTTACGTAATAAATTACTTTAGAATCAATAGATAGGTTATGTTCTTTTCACTAAAAGTACTGTCCAAGAATTATAAAATGATAACATGCAGTATTCGAGTAAATATCATCAAACGATCAAATACCGTTTCAAATCATCCAACGTAATACATAATTCTTACCTTTTATATTACGCACTGCTCGAGATCACTCGTCAATGATGATCACCTTAGAACACGTAATAAATTATAGAGCGGCTTCTCACTTATGTTATACCAGGCGTACGAAAAGGATCATCCCTATGCCTCTTTCTAATTGGTCAAACTGAAAATCTGTCTGAACTATGTTTTAATTTCGCATTACTTTTTTAAAAAAGGTCATGTTGTTTGTTACATTTTCCTCCGATGTTAAATTGAATAGGTAATACTAAGGGGAAAGTATCGATTCAAAAATTAAAACTGGTTGAAAAGAAAACATACAGTTTACTCTCACGAGAGTTTGAATCATCGACGATAACTTTTTGAACAATATTCAATTACGTAAATTGTATTTGGAAAATATCAAAATATATTCAAATATAGCCGCGCTTCCAACGTTTTAAAATTGTCGAGTGCAGTCTCTTCGTTTGCATAAATTTAATATTCCCTCCTTTTCTATGAATTTAAAGAAACAATACGAAATTCTTGCAATTTAGAAAGAGAAGTCATTGATATCAAAGGTTCCGACGAGAGTTTCCCCTCTAAAGGTAACATGTTCCGTGACAAAGGCACGACTGTCCCATCTATCTATTCGCGAACATCGGCCGAAAGACCGCTCCAGCGGAAGGAGTGGCGCGCGCCGACGAATCACGGCGCGCGACGCTCGGGCCGGCCGCCGATTGGTCGACGACACGTTACCGCGGGGGGGTGGGGAGGAGAATCCCGCTCTTGGTTTCATTCATGAACGCTTGGACTGCAGCCATAATACATTTGTAATCTGTATTGTGTACGGGTACACCGCGTTAGTGGTGCCGATGTGCGTGCCCCTCTCAGTTGTACACGTGATTCTTGTTTTGTGTTCGTTTGACTTTTTGTGTTTTTCCTGTGCGTTGTTCGACCGGTTGACACTGTTGTTGCGTTCCCCATTGGATTTTACGTCGGAAAACAGGTAAGCGAGCGTGTTAACCTGCGCGCTCCCCGTGTGCACGTAGCGCGCGAACGCGAATCTTCGAAACTTTTGAACGGACCGATCCGCGATTTTGATTCGCGATTCGGCGAACACCGAGCGACGGGAAAACGAAACGAAACGAAAAGTCGCCGCTGTCCGTTTCGAAAGGCTAGGCGCGTAACGTCACGAGAAAAGTGCACGCCTACGTGCGGGACAGGCCTATATTTGTTTTGACGGAGCGTTCGCTGGCTACTTTGCATCCCACGGTCAATCGGAAACGCTGACAAGACGAACACTATGATCTAGAATTCACGTACGCGGGGACACATCTGTTGCGCGCGTCGTTTGACAAGCTTGGATCTTCACTATAACGCGTGTCTCTACCGGCTACCGTGTACGAGAACACTCTATTTTCATTCTGTATCGCTGTCCCTCCCGTTGACCCGGCCTTTCGGACGACATTCTTCCTCCGGCTGAGTAATAACGCAAACGATTTTTTACACACCGCAGCTCCATAGAGTATACAGTGGTTCGCAAACAATCTTGACGTTCTCTAGAAGCGTGTTCACTCTGTTTATCTTGCGTCATGACATCCAGTCGATGTTAAATATAGATCATCGGGAAAAATAGATTACACAACTCTTCTAGAGGGTGTGGATTCCTATTCGAGGATCGGTGTTTATGGATATCGTACGTATGAACAAGGCTCGTTCGCAACGAATTTTTCTTTCACGAAAACATGTCGAAGATTAATTTCCTCTCCTCGGGTATCGATCCGGTATCGATCGTAAATATCACCGACGCTCTCTCGCGATAATCGTATCTCATCTTTTGCGTCGCGTACAATCTCGATTTATCGTTCCGACGTACAGACGTGTTTCGCAGAATTTTTTGACGGCCGCTTCTCGTTCCAAGTAAGTGACGAACATTGTTTCTCTTGCATAAAGATCTCTCGAGGGCTCGAATTTGTCGCGTTTAACGGTCGAGAACAATGCGAAACATTGTACGGGAATTCTGCTGTATGATTAATGAACGAGCGTACCACGTAATCCTTAGATAACGAGCGTTCATGACAATCTTTCGCGTGCTCGCGAATGGCAGTGGCGAGACCGGTTCATGTAGTGACGAATCAAATTTTAACGAATTAGTCGTCGAGGGGTGGGGGCATTATAAAATTGCAATCGAAGGAAAAGGGCTTTTTCTTCTTGAAATAATTTATTAACCGGTTCATGTAGTGACGAATCAAAATTTTCCGAATTAGTCGTCGAAGGGTAGGGGAATTATAAAATTCCAATCAAAGGGAAAGGGAGCGTTTTTCTTCTTGGAAGGGGAATCGTGGAAAAGGGGGTTGGGTTGAGGAATGATTGAAGGCAATAAAAATGAACGATCTCGATTAGTGATGGGCACCATCGACTAAAAACTATCGATAGTTGCCAACTACTATTTTCAGTCGACTGATTTGTTAAAGTATCGACTGAATTTAGTAGTGGTTGGGTTACTATTTTCGTAGATATTTTTTGAGAAGTTCATTAAGACTAGATTTACGGAGCACTAAAAGTGAATATTTTGCGTCACTTCATAAAAATAACAAGAACGTGCTACCCAAAATTTTAGCAATATTTTTGATGTAATAGATACGCAAAGAAATAAATTTGCTAAATAATTTCTGATCTATGCATCGTTACAATCTCAGTATTTTTAAATTAGAAATATTAAAAGCTAGTGTTAACTCGTAAACCTAGTGTTAACATTATGCCTTTATATTGCATTATTATTAAAGGATAAATAATGATTTATATACATTTTTAAATTATTGTTCATATTTATTTATTATTTATAATTAGACTTGTAGATTACAATAATTATAAATTAATGTCGAAAAGAAATTTCAAATTACAATTTTTTAACAATCTCATTAAAAAAGACATATCTGACTGAGGGAAAATATGAATGTGACAAATATGACGATCATAGAAGAAACAAAAAACTTGTTCACACCTTGTATTTTTGAAGTTTAAATTATGGGTTAAGAAATTTATAAAAATAATGGTGAATTCAGATTCTTGCACCACAGTCTGGTATATTTATTTTAAGTTACTCTTACTGTGCATATAATACTGAGTAAGCACTGCAGTACAGTGCTGTAAGAGCGAGTGAGAAATTAGATCCATACGTAGGCATAGACTATAGCCCACAATCTAGACGTAACCTCTAAAACGAAATTTCAATAGACTAAATATTCGATGGTATGTAGTAACTCAGTGACGAATCAGTCACTGAGTTGTGACGAATCAAAATTTTCCGAAATAGTTGTCAAGAAGTAGGGGCATTATAAAATTGCAATCAAAGGAAAAGGGCTTTTTCTTCTTGAAATAATTTATAATGCCCACCACTAACCGGTTCATGTAGTGACGAACCAAAATCAATCGAATTAATCGTCAAGGGGTAGGGGCATTATAAAATTGCAATCAAAGGGAAAAGGAAAGGGCTTTTTTCTTCTTGCAATAATTTATAATGTCCATCACTTATTGCAATTATAAAATTGCAATCGAAGGGAAAGGGCTTCTTTCTTCTTGAAATAATTTATAATGCCCATCACTAACCGGTTCATGTAGTGACGAACAAAAATCTTTCGAATTAATCGTCGAGGGGTAGGGGCATTATAAAATTGCAATCTAGGGGAAAGGGAAAGGGCTTTTTTCTTCTTGCAATAATTTATAATGTCGTCGAGGGGTAGGGGCATTATAAAATTGCAATCAAACGGAAAGAGCGTTTTTCTTCTTGGAAGAGGAATTGTACAAAATGGCTTCGGTTGAGGACCGATTGAAGGCAATAAGAATGAACGATCTCGTTAAAAATCCACGGTGAAAATGGCAGCGGGACGAGGAGGAGGAGGAGGCTGCGTTTTCAAATTTATTCGAATATATTTTACGGGCTCGGGTAAACAGTTTCTGTCGAGTCTGGATTAAGTTTTTATACGACGTCTGCGTAACATATTTCGCCGGTAACGCGCGTAGGTAATATTTCCGTCGAGCAGCATTTGAAACGCATACGAGCGAGGAGACGCGAGCGTGCGAGAGAGAGAGAGAGAGAGAGAGAGAGAAGACGGTGCGTCGGACAGTGTGTAAGTTAAGCGTGTACACGAGGGGATGGGATGGCTAGCCTGGCAATTTAAAAAAGGAACGCGATGCCCTCGGTGTTGGTGGGTCGAATGGTTTTTGTACACTTTCTCGGATCTCGAGGAGAGCACGGCATGGCAACGTCGCGACCTACCATGCTTCCCTCGTTTGTCTTCCCGGCTGTTTCTTCTCTCTGCCAAAGACGCGACAAATATCAAAGGCCAGAAAGACGTACCGCTATGACAAAGATGCGCACGAATCTTCTCTCGAATCGGGACGAACCGAGCACCGACCGGAGAAACAGATCGAAACCGAGAAGACACGGGGAAGATAATCGTCGATCATTCTTCTCGCGTTGAACAGTCTCACGAGAGCGAAGTCGATATAGGAGGTTAGGTTCTGCATAGATCACTCCTTCGTCTTTGCGAACTGCTCGATGATGTTAATTATATTTATTTTAAGAGCACAATTTACATTAAAAAATAGATGTATTAGCTGATTTTAATGAAAAAGGTGTAATATCTCTCCCTCTTTTTTTAAAAATAAATATATGTATGTATATATATATATAAACTTTATTTTGTTTCCCCTAGGGGTTACAAATCCTTAGTCCACCTCCTTCCATCGCCTCCATTTTCTCTTTAACCTAACCTAACATGAAGTTAAACGTAAACTTAACCTAAACATAATTCTATATATATATATTTTTAACCCATTAGCGCCCGTTGTACTCACTTGAGTACAGGATAACAAGATTATTGTTGCACGATCTAAGATTGACTAGATGTTTTTTGTCCATCGTTTGCTAGAATTAAAAAAAAATTCTTAATGGGTATTCATTACGCTTGAACCAGTTAACTATGGAATTTAATTTTAAAAATCCCTCACGGCGAATTATAATTCGAATTATACGTCGAATGCAGGCCAAACGTCGCTATTCTAAATTTTACGAAACAAGGAAAGCGAAATGAGAAAGAATTACGTTTTCATTCGATAAGAAATGAACAATTCGTTAACGTTAATCGCAATAGAATTTTGGATTAGTACAGGCGCAGTAATTGGGTGCCTTATCTCACGGTAGTTGATCGATGATGTGTTTCGATAATCAAAAGAATTCTTTGAAAATTCCTGAAGCTTGGACTCGCCCGTTGCTTTTTAGCGGCAAGAAGAGGCCGCCGAAATTACTGTTTAGAAAAAGGAGGTGGTGGGTTTAAACGAGTTCGAGAGTCAAGGGCACATCGAGATTTTTCCCCATATGGGCTCGTCGTGGGTGCCCGGGACTCGCATACGGGTCCAGGCGTCCCGTGACCTGCAGGAACGTCTGCCCGCATCTGGAAACCCAACGGCAGAAACTCCAGAGATATTATATCGCTCCTCTCGGCGGACTTGAAACAATAGACACTTGAACTCCTCGAAGGACAGGCCCGTCTCTACCCGGTATCCCAGAAAAACCAACCCGACACCCTCCCTCCCTTCCTTCCTTCCTTCCTTTGGAACAGGACACTTCCCGAACCACGGTAGTCCCGAACATTTTTCACATTTTCCACCCATACAGTCAGTCCCATAAATATTCCTGCGCTCTTAAAAATCGCATAACTTTGTCGATATTCGACTATACTACCTGAACTTTTTGGAGAAGTTACAACAATTGGATTACTACGTAAAGAGAAATAAATTTCTTTCGAAAAATTGCAATTCGTCGCAGAGAAAATACTAATAGTTGTATTTTGCAACTTTTTTGTGTGGACTTATATTGAACATTTAGAAAGTACAATTTGTATGAATTATACACGTTCTGAGTAAAGGCAAAATAGTTTTAATTGGTGGATCAGAGCAACTACAAACGTATACGGTGGCTTCTCTATATATGTCGCCCCAAGGTCTGGATGATAAATGTCGCGACAAAAGTTGTCTTAATCGTCCTTGAAAACTCAGTTCAAAAAGAGCCTTAAACCTTACCTCTAATACCCATTTTTAAACAAGTTTCAAACAAGTTAAAACCACCTATCTCCTATCTATTGCGACAGGTGCAGATAATATTTATTTTGAATAAAAATCCACAGTCTATCGATAACTTTTGTAATTTTTCACCTGACACTTTGCATCGGATGCCTATGTATTTTGAAATGGCCTAATATGTCGGCAACAATAAAATCGATTTATACAGTGATTTTTCTATGTACAGTGGACTCGCACTAATATTCGTACGCTCTTAAAAATCGCATAACTTTGTCAATATTGGAATATACTACTTGAATTTTTTTGAGAAGTTTGAACAATTGGATCACTACATAAAGTGGAGAAAATTTTGTACTAAAATTGCAATTGGTCGCAGAGAAAATACTAATAGTTGTATTTTGCAATTTTTCTATGTGAACTTACATTGAAAATTTAGAAAGTACGATTTGTATGGATTATACATGTTCTGAGAATTTCATGAAAATCGTCATCTACGTTGCAATGAGCTGTAGATGTTCGAAAATGATCCTAAAATGGCGACATTCCCTGGGAATATAAAAATTCTGCGACTTTCGCCCTTAAGTTTTCATAGTTACACGTTTGTAGTTCAGTGCAATGTTGATTTAGATGAAATATTCAGGATATGTATAATCGATACAGATGTGCAAAACGTACTTTTTAAATTTTTAATACAAGCCCGCATAAAAATGTTGCCAAATACAACTTTTCGTACAGTCCAATATCGACAAAGTTATGCGATTTTTAAGAGCGCACGAATACTTATGGGACTGACTGTATATTTCGCCGAGAGGATCCTGTCAAGGATAATTACAGGCTAGATGGTACAGTAGCGGCACCGACTGCGGAGGCCGGGTCAATTTCGACCGACCATAAAAATTTATTCTGCGTAGAGGTTACGAAACGTTGCAAACAACAACAATAAACAATTCCATTAATTTTTGTTCTGGGAACTAGTGAACGACAAAGAAATTCGAATCACTGTGACCTTCAAATCAATCAAAAGATTTAACACTTTGAACGCCCAACGGGAAACCCGAAAAATTCCATAAAATCGAAGTAGGTTATTCAACGAAATAAAAATTGCAAAAAATTAAATATATGATACCGAGTAATCCTCCAACTTTCTTGCATTTTACACACCCTAATCAAGTTCAGTACAACGAATATATCAACGTAAAAATTCATTTTAAAACAAATAATTCAGTGACCAACATATGGCTGACGTGGCGTTCAACGTGTTAATATCAAGTAATGATTATTTTTTGGTACATCCAGCTGAATGAAATCCGCCATTTTTTTTTTTGGTGGAATATCAAGAGAAACCTTCGGTCTGCATTGAGAACCACTGGATAGAAGAGCGTTAGTTACCGAATTAACTTAAAAACAAAAAACATTAAAAATTGTATACCCGCCGGTGTGTCCTCGCGTGGGACACAGCAATATCAAGTTGATTGCTTGATAATTAGGGGTTCGAAGGGACAAAGTTTTTACTCTGCATGCACAGAGTATGTGCACGAGATATCTGCGCTTCGTTGCGCGTCGCCTGGTCGTCTCGGCCCTCGAATTTATGGTCGGAAAATGCAAAATCTCGTCCAATGTTGTGCGTCTAGTTGCAGCCGCGTCCCCGGGTGTTCCGCTCGGGAAAGCTACGCCGAGTGAAACAGAATCAGGAGCGTGTTACCGACTTTACCCACCACCGTATCGAGCGATCTTCTCTTTCGCTTTCGTCGCCGTCCCGGAACGCGCAGGTAGACGCATCCGAGTGGAAATCGCATCGTTGTGTTTGCGCGGAAGCCGACCGGACACTTTAAACGCCGATCGTGTAGCCCGCCAGGCCTAACAGATTCCAAGATAGGGCGGAAACACGCGTGAAAACCGACCCGCCGAAAACAACAACTCGATCGCCGACCTTTCCCGTCCCCTAACCCCTTGCGACTTATCGAGCAGCGTTCCTGATTTCCCGACAGTTTTCGTCTCTCGAGAAATGGGAAACAAGACTATATTTCCCGAGAATTTTTAACCCTTTGCACACGAGCGGTGACCCCGAAGCAACGCTGGAAATTGTTGTGGCATTATTTCGAATGAAATTAGAAAGTACTTGTTACGTTACAAAATTTGTATTTAATAGATTAGTAGACACTTGAATATTGTATGTAGAAACCGGATCAGTTTCGTATGAATAAAATGAAAAGATTGTAGGAAAATTTCGTTTTAGAAAATAGC
The DNA here is from genome assembly GCA_028454255.1 of Halictus ligatus. Lineage (NCBI taxonomy): Eukaryota > Metazoa > Arthropoda > Insecta > Hymenoptera > Halictidae > Halictus > Halictus ligatus. The sequence goes on from CM052146.1 coordinate 18,976,626, forward strand.
GCCGAGTGCAAAGGGTTAATAAAATTTCCCGAGAATTTTTAACCCTTTGCACACGAGCGGTGACTCCGAAGCAACGCTGGAAATTGTTGTGGCATTATTTCGAAAGAAATTACAAAATAGTTGTTACGTTACAAAATTTGTATTTAATAGATTAGTAGACATTTGAATATTGTATGTCAGTTTCGTATGAGTAAAATGAAAATATTGTAAGACGGAAGAAAAATTTCGTTTTAGAATGGAAATAGCGCCGAGTGCAAAGGGTTGATAAAATTTCCCAAGAATTTTTAACAATTTGCATCCGAGCGGTGACTCCGAAGAAACGCTGGAAATTGTTGTGGCATTATTTCGAAAGAAATTACAAAATACTTGTTACGTTACAAAATTTGTATTTAATAGATTAGTAGACATTTGAATATTGTATGTAGAAACCGGATCAGTTTCGTATGAATAAAATGAAAAGATTGTAGGAAAATTTCGTTTTAGAATGAAAATAGAGCCGAGTGCAAAGGGTTAATAAATTGAAAAAATATTGGGAAACTTATAATATTTGGAACTTTAACTTAGTGTTTATTCCTGTTCAATATGTACACAACTTTGAAAACAAGGAACAAATAGACGCTAAATACGGGGTGGGGCAATAACTATGTCCAGTTTGAGTATTTCCGTTATTTGTAATAATATGAAAAAATGTTGTATAGAATACTTACACAGTATAGAGAGGGACATATTGTGACAGAAAGATTTTCTGCGTGGGTGGAGGCATAGAGGAGACTTCAAGGTCAACTCTATTTTTTTAAATGGAATGCTATGTTTTTTTTCATCACGATGTGATAGCCAGTGTTCAGACGAATTCATCGAGTTATCATTGAAGGTCATGCAAGGTCAAATATGGTTGTAAAATATACTTTAATATATTACGGGAGATGCTCGAATTAGTGACCGTTTGCGTCAATGCAAAGTTGCAATCTTTTTATCCCTGTATCACGTGCATGTCTTATCGTTTCTATATGCTGTCTGTAGATATGCTTATGCGAACGCGATTGATTAGTAGTATGAGAATTTTTGCTAGATTTAAATCTCTCGAGAAATACTGGAATTTCTGAGAAATAATCAATTATAAAATTTCTCGAGAAGGAACACCACTATCGAGTCATGCTCGTGATGAAGATTTTGAACAGAGTCTAATAAATATGTACACTACCGTGCATAAGTATTTGTACAAGCGGAATAACTTTTGAGTTATTTCTTTACTTTAAACTCTTTCTGAGTTTTTTCTTTAGATGTTGGACCAACTAGTTTGTTAGACGATGAGTAAACAAAAATTTCTTTAGATTGCAATTGGTTGGAATGATAAAAGAAAAGCATGGAAATATGATGATTTTTTCAACTTTAAAAAAATTTTCAACAGTAAAAAAATCGTTGCAATGAGCTAGAAACCATAAAATAAATCGTAGTGCAAGGAGGTTAAGTCTTCTTCTCATTGTTTCTCCTTCTTCTCCTTCTTCTTCTTCTCATTCTTCATTCTCACATTGTTCAATCTGTTTGTACAGTTTCTCTGATGTCGTACACGATCTATCGCACAATTCAATAATGATTTCGAGGATAATCGAGGCTCCACTATGCTCCAAAAACCGCTGAAAATTTCAATTTCAATGCTCTTTATTCCGAGGTCTAAACAGCTTCAAGCCCAAAAATTTGATGCATGTTAAAATTTGATGCATCTTCGAACCATGCGCAAATGCTACTGTCACTCGCATGCAACGCATCTCCGACGTACAATCACAATTTCTGCGATACTAAGAGCTACACTGCGGCATCCATTTGTTGTGTTCATCGTATTAAAATAAGCAGAAATTAATGTCCGTAGAAGCCTGGCAACTGGGGATCGATATCCTACGTTAATTTTGCGGAAAGATCCGCGGTATAATAATAACTTTCTAAAAAGATATCGCCTTGAAAGGGTTAAACGAGCGAGCCGAGAGCATCGTTACGTTCTATCCCGGTAGCTGCTCGCTTGTCTTGTCTTATCACTGGCGATTCTTGTTGTCGAGAGTTCTTTTGTAATATGTATATTAGCACGGTTTACCTCGGACACGTGCTCGTCGCGAGATAAAACGAGCATGCTCTCGAGTACGCGTTATTACAGTTGTTCGCGAGCGAGAGAAACGCTTTATCATCCTCGATTCCTCGTCGACGAAGGAAACGCGTGGCGTGTATTTGTTGTAAATTGTAAATTGTCGCGTGTATTCGTAATACGCGTCGGTCGGCTGCGGAGAACCGCCCCGTCGACGGGATTTCCCCGCGCAATAAATTCGTTTATCGGTATCGGGATTGCGACGATCGATAAACCGTGTCGTTGCGGTCACGGCGATCGCGATCTCGGAAATATCGGTCGAGAGAGGAGGTTGCGTGTCCGCATTATTTTTCATCGTCGGGAAAGCGAAACCGATCGAGCGTTTCCTCCCTCGGTGGATATTCGACCGTTTCGTTGTTTCGAACGGCCATCGCGATTCTTTAGAAAATTCGTCGGATAAGCGATTCGCGATTCCTTTGATCGATCGATATCCACCGCCGCCGCCGCCGCCGGCACTTGCTCGCCGATAAGGATTGTTATCGCGTCGAGCTTCGTTTATTATCAACGCTCTCCGGCCGAAAGAAAAAAAAAAAAGAAAGAAAGCGACGGAGCCACGGGGGAGCGGAACCACGATCTCTCTGGTTTTGTGTTTTCGATAGGAAATCTTCGATGATCATCGATACATACGATTCCCGGGAATCGAGAGTTTATCGCGCTCTTTCGAATCGAAGAATCGCGGCCCGTTGTTTTAAAATTGAGGGACTTTTGATAGGAATGAGGTAGAGCGACGAAATTTTTTTAAAATTAAAGGTTAAACTTTGTAGAATATGGGAAAAATAGGGGGATTGTGGTACGAACGTTTTTTAACCTTGAGAAAATTCGTCAAACGTGCAGACATTCAAGAAAATTTTGGTTGTGCGGCACGCGGCAATACAGTGGGTAATTTGGACAAAATCGGATTCAAAATTAAGGAACTTTCGACAGGAATGAGGTGGAGCGATGAAATTTATTTTAGATTAAAGCTCAAACTTTGTAGAATATGGGAAAATAGGGGGATTGTGGTACGAACGTTTTTTAACCTTGAGAACATTCTCGCACAATTTCGAGAAAATTGTGATTTTTCCAATACCACGCGCGGAAAAATTCGTTGAACTTGCACAATTTCAAGAAAATTGTGATTTTTCCAATACCACGCGCGGTAATAATTTTTTTTATCATCATTTCCCATAGATTTTTTCACGCTGATTTCAAATCTGGCCTCAAAATTTGTCTACGACCTCAGAATTTTGCAAAAAATAGATTTTTGTGACAAAAACTAAAGAAATCATTTTTTCGTAGAAATGATTGTATGGTAATAATCTCCCTATTTTTCGCATATTCTACAAAGTTTCAGCTTCAATTTAAAAAATATTTCATCGCTCTACCTGATTCCTATAGAAAGTTCCTTGATTTTCAATTCGATTTTGTCGAAATTGCCCACTGTGCGACGCACTCGGTTCGAGAACGTCCATTGAAGAGGAATAGATGGAATAGGGATATATATCGGTTTCTCGTAGACACCTTGCGTCGACCGACAGGGTTAAAAACCAGAATTTTGAAACGCTTTGTATACCGGCGAGCAGATTTTGCCCGCGTCTAAAGAGCCGTGAGAGTCGATGGCACGGTGCTCGAGCACTTTTCCACCTACCATCTGTCGTTCGGGCTTCTCCAGCCGGAGTAACCTGATCTTGGTAGAAACCAGGGTTCGAAAACCTCCTACGTACGCTATGGTGCCTGCGGTTCGCATCCCCTTACACGTGAACCTTCGCAAAATCGCGCCTGCGCCTGTCCCGTGAATATTATATTTTTGCCACGGTTAGTGTTCCTTCTCGGGAATTCTTTCTCGTCTCGAGAAATTCTATAATTGATTATTTCTCATTCCTCGAGAAATTCCAGTATTTCTCGAGAAATTTTAATGTAGTATATACAATATTGTAGTATTGTTAGTATTGTTATGTAGTATACAATATAGTATTATTTATAATTTCTCGAGAAATGACAAATGTTGAGAAATCGGGAACACTAGCAAGTTTTCGTTGCAAAAATTGCCGTGCTCTTCTTCACCAAAAATGTCCAATTTAATCTGCATTCCTCCGAGAAAATTGGAAAGTTGATTATGGCATCGCACGACCCAGTTCATCAGTTTATTTTAAACGGGTTTCCATGCAGTCGATTTTATGAGAGTAACTAGAAGTCGGTAGTAACGACAATGTGCGAATCTTTATATGCATTTACGATTAAACTGCGGATGCAATATAAGAATTACCTGAATTATTTGCGAGTTGCCACACGGACGTTTCATATCTTCTCTTAACAATTTTAACGAGCTGCAAATAATCCGACAGCGTTTCCAAATCCGTTGAATGCCTCCGTTGCTTTGCGTTTATAGAAATTATGGAAATTTTCGAAAACTACAGCACGGTACAGAGTACAATGACGAAACAGAGACAACTATTCCCAGTTGGCCGGAGGATATTAATTATAATCCATTGCGAGAAGGAGTGATTATTAATATTTTTGGGGATGCAGCGAGGGGATTTCAGGCTTCTCCCTTGTCCGTTTGGAGGAATTGAGGGTCACGATGTTTCACGCGTTTCGAAAAAGAGGGGGAGGTGCTCGTTCGACGTCATGCGCCGGAGAATTTAGTGTGCAGGTTGCAAATAAAAAGGGAACGCCGGTGATTTAGCATCTCCAGACCTGCTCAGAAGCGCGGTTCGTTGAACGTCTGTTTTTAAAGCGACCCCAGTTAACCGTCCGCGTGGAAAGTTATGCTTTTCACGTGCGGCCATCGCCTAAATAAGAAATTTACACGAGAGCCGGTCCGAACGAATTGTTCGAATCGAGCCGCGGCGAAATAAGCCGACAGGAATTTATTTATTTAGGAACGGGCCGGGTACCGGCACACGGGGGAAGCCTAATTGGCAGCCTAATTCCCGGCGCGTTCATTGCCAAATCGAGATATCGCTGGCCTTCGTCCGCGGCTTCCGAATTGCTTTTCTTTCAACCCTTTGCACTCGAAGCCATTTTAGCTCTAAAACGAAACATTTCTTCCAACCTAGAATACTTCCCTTCTACATATATTTTTTCATACTATACATACGAAAATGGTGCAATTCACTCGTACAATATTGGAACGTTTAGTGATTTATTAGATAGAAACAGATTTAATAGTGTGAAAAATATTTTGAATAATGATACAGCAATTTTTAACACTAAACCTACCACGCGGGGTCAAATGATCGTTTTCGAAATTTCGTTTAGAATTTCTTGTGTACTAACGTTACTATATCTATATAATAATAATAATATACATATGTAGGTAATATATGTACGACCCATTTTTCAATATTCACAACTTTCTTGATTGTTCACTTTCCGACAGAAATTTCATAGCATGTCTTTCTATATTAACACTAGAACTACTTAGACTTATCTATCGATTTTTAAGGGAACTTGTACTTCGAAGAATATTAAAAAATTTCTCGCCAAAAAACGTAAACGTAGACCCAGCCCTAAACGTGATTTACACTTATCCTTTTATAATATAACAGCAAGATTGAATTTGCTGAGGTTTCATACGATTTTTATGGTAACATGTACTCCGAAGAAGAGATGTATTAAAAAATTTCTCGTGAAAGCGTTTTCATGGTTCCACTAATCGCGAAAGAAGAAATCATCCACCGGTCATTTTGATTGGTTCGGTAGTTCCAGTGTTAAGATACATATTTTTCTTTAAGTCATTTTACCGCTCATGGCAGGATTAGGTATACACGAAATGTGTGTAGGTGGATTTAGTGTTAAACAGATCGAGTTCAATGCTATGGTACGCATTTCTGAGGGACTATTTCATTTCGAATTCAATTGTATTATGTGGAAAAACATCGTACAAGGTTGACACGTCTAATCTCGCTTCATAAAATGGCAGGATCGAATCTAAAATAAATTAGACTGTCATGGAAGTGCCGTGTGGAATCAAGATCAAGGATAAAAGCAATTATGAAATGTGTACCATAAGGTGGAACAGAGGGAGTGTAATCGAAGACCATGCAAAAATCGGGTTAAGTCTAGATTTTGAAAATTCTTTAATACATTCTCCCAAACAAAAGTTATTCTCCCGCGATGAAAGTCTGTAAAGCTTCGAGAAGCGTCAGTATGTGGGACTAAAAAAAATATGGACTTGCCCGGTTTCTGCAGCAAGGTTTTGGATTGGTCACGGCGTGAATTCAAGCTTGACCGATTTTTTGATTTTTCGACTGACCGCCTCGCTTCCGTTGCAGCCGAAATGGATATGGAATCCCTGTACGACTACGGGGACGAGGAACAGGACTTCTACGAGGAGAGTCCCGGCACCAGGAAGGGCTACCCGATCGATCACAGATCCATCAAGGTCAGTGGTTAGACACCCTTTAATCGTTCGACGGCGGAGCAGGCGGAAGGAAGAGACGCGCTCGTCCGAAGTTAAATTTAATCGTTCCCACAGGTGAAGCGTAATTCGCGCGGGCTCTAATTTTAAAGCGGGTTTTCGGGCCATTTCGAAATAGCGGTTTTTCTCGGGCGAAAATTGCCCGTCCCCGCCAGGACCTCCTTCTGCCAGCTTTCGATATTTATTTCGAGTTCGTCTCACGCGATGCGATTTCGACGAGAACCACGATCGACAGGCTCTTCTCTTTTTCTTAACTCTAAAGAGTTCTTTTCTGAACTCTTTTTCGAATTTGTAAACCAGTGATGAGCAAAAAGTGGAAATACTATGCGCGGACGAAGACAACGTTAAATGCTCTGTTGCGTCGCCAGTTCCAATTTCGGTCTTAATACCTCTTTAATGAATTTATTATTTTAAGGTACCACGCATTGCAACACCACTTAACCACCGAACTTTAGTGTTAAATATTCGCTTTCCATATCTTTAAATAATTCTTTAAACTCGCGATGGTTCAGTCCTCGAGATCTAATAAAATTTACAATTTTAGTAATAGATGGAACTAAACATTTTTAGAACTTTAGCACACAATATATATATAT
>CM052146.1:18993047-19012995 GCA_028454255.1 Halictus ligatus
CCTCTTTGCTTCGAGTATTCTCCTTTCCGTCCTCCAGAACGCTCTTCTTCGTCAACAACAAAACAACCTGTGCTGGTTCGAGACGGAAGACCTAAATCAGCGTATAATCACAATCTCCCGATCCGGATATTGAAACCGTATCAATTCATAGTAACTGTTTTAGCTACTTGCTAAAGGCTACGTCCCTCTACTATGATATGTATCTCCAGATAACAGAAAAAGCTGTCGCCCGAACAGGCGAACGGACAAAGCCAGAAATCGGGATTTTTCCGTATCGAATGAATGGGATAACGACAACGGGAGAGGGGTGGGGAATCGTGGTATCGTGTATCGTAATTGAGCTGGAAAATGGCGGGGTGCCCGGAAATCGTGGACGAGGAGCCGCGGGGCAGCTGAAAGGCGACTGCCGCGACGCAGGCCGTCGCGATAAGGAGGAGATAGGAGGACGAAGGGAATGAAGGGAGACGGAGGGGAACAGGTAGCAACAGGTTGTGACGTCACCAGGCGCCACGCGACTCAGCTTCATTCACCGGCGGTGCGGCGCAACTCGGTTCTGCTCGGCGAACAGGGATATAAAGGGAGAAAGAGAGAGAGAGAGTGAGAGAAAGGGGGGATGGGAGGAGGTGGGGACGATAGAGAGAGAAAGAGAGGAAGCTGCAACAGGCTGCTGCAGTCAGGCTGCATGCTGCAGGCTGCAGGAGGGTGGACCAGGAACTAATAACGCCGCCGCTCCGCGGTGCCTTCTCGTTCGTGTTTTCTCACGTGATTCGACAAGCCGGTTTATCTGCCGGACGGCCACGAAACGACCCGGCCCGGCAATTAGTAGCCCGTAACGGTTTAATTCGCCTCGAATCCGAGCCCGGTCCCCCCTCGATCCTCCCCTCCCCCTACGATCTTCGGATCGATACGCGAGGCGAGCATTAACCGCGATCGTCGCGCGTTATTACGGATGTCGTTAAAACGAGAGCTCTTCCGCGACAAGCACCCAACCTGCTGCCTCTTTCTCGAGTCGAACAGTTCTGTTTTAACCCTTTGCACTCGAGCGGCGGCGGATTTGAATCGGATTCGAAATCGAAGAACTTTCGATTTTTTAAATTAAAGCTGAAACTTTGGACAGCTGAATAGTTTGCTTACCTTACTGCCTCTGTAAATGAAAATACAATTGTGGACAATAGATGTCTGATTTATGGTACATTAGAACTATACAGAGTCTGGAGAAAGTGACAGTTGTGTTGGCACTTTGAAAAGACATTTTTTCCGCGCGTGGTATTCGAAGGAACACAATTTTCTTGAAATTGTGCAAGTTTAATGGGTTTTCTCAGGTTTAAGAAACCGTGATCTTGATTGATTGGTTCGTACCATAATCTCGCTATTTTTGCGATATTCTACGAAGCTTCGGGTTTAATTTAAAAAAAATTTCATCGCTTTATCTCGTTTCTATCGGAAGTTCTGTGATTTTGAATCCCCTTTCGTCCAAATTGCCCACTGTGCGGCGTCCGGCTGATTTGAATCGTATTCAAAATCAAAGAACTTTTGATAGAAATGAGGTAGAGGGATGAAATTTTTTTTCAATTAAAGCTGAAACTTTGTAGAATATGGGAAAAATATGAACATTATGGTATGAACGATTTTAACCCTGAGGAAATTCGTTTGTACAATTCGAAATTCGAACTTGTACAATTTCGAGAAAATTGTGGTTTTCCTGCAATACCACGCGCGGAAAAATTTCTTTTTAAACATGCTGTACATCATTTTCCATAGATTTTTTCACGCCGATTTCAAATCTGGTCTCACAATTTGTCCACGACGACAGGATTTTGCAAAAAATAGATTTTTGTGACGAAAACTAACGAAATCATTTCTATCGAAAGTTCTTTGATTTTGCGACGCTGCTGTGACGTTGCAGTCTTTTCTTTTTTCGGTCATGGAAATTTGCCTCATCGATTCTTACATTTTCTATAACCAAGAGTAGACTGAAAAGGGGAAAAGCCACTGAGCCATTTGCAATTTTTCAAAACACTTGTCGAGCAATTTAGAGGAACATATCGCCATCATCGTGAGCAAGCGTCTACGTCTTATTCCGATGACACAATGGACTCAATGGAAAGCTGCGCATAGTACTTAAAGGGCCGAAAAGGGACTGTAAGGTTTGCTCTGACCGTATACGCCTGGAGGTAGGCGGGAAGTAACATATTATAGTGATACGTGTCTCGATAAACCTAGAAAGCATCTTGGATGCATTGTTATGCTAAATATTATACAAAAACTAATCACAGAGTATAATATTTCTCAAATTTCGTTGTTCTTGATATAAAAATAAATAAATTGGTGAAATTCTATTAGTCCTCATATAATTTGCGTATATTTTTAAATGAACAAATATATTAACCTTTCATTTTTTCGAAACAGAAGAAAATGGACTTACACCACTTTCAAAATAAACGGTCCATATAGTGATACGTGTCCTGATAAACCTAGGATGCATCTTGGATACATTGTTTTGCTAAATATCATACAAAAACTAATCACAGAGTACAATATTTCTCAAATTTTCTTATGTTTGATATAAAAATAAATAAATCGGTGAAATTTTCTTATTCGTATACGTTCGTTTGTCTATAAATGATATTAAAGTACTCGTAAACTGTTTCCCCAATTTCTCCGAAATCGTCTCGATTTGCTGGTTCGCGAAAAAGGGTGCAAAGGGTTAATTCGGGAAGACCGATTCCCGACGTGTTTTCGCTCCCGAATCCCTTCGGAGGATTCCGAGCGGACCGGAACGGTCGTATATCATTCCGCGAAATTCATCCTGCCTTTTCTTGCTCCGTTATTCGCGCTCCCTTCGTCGTTCTCTCCTCTTCTTCTTCTTCTTCTTCTTCTTTCCTCGCATCGACGAGCCTCCACGGTCATTGTAACCCTTTTTCGCGCATCCGACGATACACGAGGCACGCCCTCTGGTTCGACGGTGTATGGTTTCACGGTGATTCGGCTCGGGTAAATCACTCCGTGGCCCGATTCGATCCGCTCCGGAGAACGTTTTCAATACGACCGGGTTCGTTAACTTAACTAGAATACCGGCCGCTTTTTAATCCTCTCGTTGTGCAACACAGTCTCTCTCCGCGTTCGCTCGTTTGTTTTTTCGCGAATCGTCGTTGTCCGGTTCTTGTCGAGAACTGTCCCTCGATACGCGACGTAGGACAATCGAATTTTTCATCAGTGAAACTTAATTAGAGTTGTCGAGGAGTGGGGCTTTTCAATACTCTCGTTGCAACGCGGTTTTCGGTTCGCGATCGGTTCGGTTGTTGCTTTTTTGTGAATCGTTGTTGTCGAGTTTTGTGTTTCGATACACGCGAGACGAACAGACAACAATCGAATTTTCATCAGTAAAACTTAACCCCTTGCACTACAATATCGAGCCATACTCGTGATGAAGATTCTGAACAGAGTCTAATAAATATGTATGTTATCAATTTCCTCAAAACCGAAATAAAATTCAATTCTGGCGTTGTTAATGTACAGCTATTGAAGAACATGTAGGCATACGATAGATATAAATCATTGAGTAACGTTGCTGTCAAGAATTCTAGAAAATGGTAATGTCCGTTGGAACATAATTGGATTTCTTTTGAGTCCTGTGAGCTGGCCGTGAGTAACGTTGCTGTCAAGAATTCGAGAAAACAGTAAAGCCTATTGGAACATAATTGAATTTCTTTTGACTCTTTTAAGTCTGTTGAGCTGTCCATGAGTAACGTTGCTGTCAAGTATTCGACAAAACGTTAACATCCATTAGAACATAATTGAATTTCTTTTGATTCCGAACGAGTCCTCTATCAGAACCTGAAAATCCGAGGGAACTTTCTCGATAGAAATGTCTACAGCGCTGTTATATTGTGGTCTTTCGCGGGCCGAACCGCAAAATTTCGCTGTCTCGTACCAGAAGATTGAGAGCTCGGACTCGCGGCTTTGAATTGCGGCGAGCCAACAAAAGGTAGCCATTGTTTGCGGGATTGAAATGAACGGAGCGCAGGCCGGCATTCAAAACGGGACGAAGAAAGGAGCAGCGGCTAATTTCATGGGAAATTGTCAAAGATCTCCCAGGGAAATTCTGGGGCAATTCGATTACTATGGAGAGGCTAGGATACATCGAGCGCGATTCAAGCGGTTGATTCATGGAGCCTGGAGATAACTGGACGACCGGTCCTCCTATACTACTACGTCTTTCTGGCCAGGAACAGTTTATCCGGTGGATAGAAAGTTGGTTAATGGACGAACACGAACAGAAGCTTGTCGTTGGCCGGCTCGAGATCTCTCGGGTCCGTTGAATGGAGCAATATTTCCTCTTCAACGAGGAAGTCTTGGCGTTCAATGGATCCCGCGAAGTATATTGTAACATTTTTATCGACGGGACCACCGGAAATAGTTCGGAACTGGATCGGCGTCGATCGACGGGCTCGCGCGAGGAGCTTTCGAAATTTCGATCGTTTCGCGGTATCGGATCGCTTCGACGATTAGGCCAGCGAAGATGAGGACGGTAGCTGGACGGCCGTGCCCGAGCGTAATCTCGATTAAATGCCCCCGGCGGAAGAAACCGAGCAGGTTTTATCTAACCGCCTGTTGCAAAATTATAAACGCGGAGTCGCGCGGAGGGGAACAGCGTAATTTAACGCGGCAGACGTTATCCCGAGGAGCCGAGATATTTATTTCGAAATTATCGAGAAACTGGACCCGCGACGCCGCACGCTCGATTCCACGGATCCGGATAGGAAATCCTCGATCGCTTCCTTATAAATTAAACAACCGATGCGCTCGTCGATAGACGAACACGCGGTTTTTCTTTTCTTCCTACCGGCGCGACGAGAAAAGAACGAAAACTTTTCCACGAGCGGAGATAAACGCGTCCTGTAGCTGCAGAAAAGCCTCCCAACACTTTCATCCGCGACGCGTTCGACGCTTCCTGCATTCTACAGGTGACACGCGTTCCTCGACAGTTCTAATTAAATTTTACTGATGAAAATTCGATTGCCCGACGTCGCAAACACGTTTACCTCGCGTGTATCGCGAGCTTTCGTATTTCGGGCAGCTCAAAAGGCTCAAAGGAAATTCAATTATGTTACAACGGACGCTACTATTTTCTCGAATGCTTGACAATAACGTTACTCACGGTCAGCTCAAAAGACTCAACAGAAATTCAATTATGTTCTAATAGACGTTCCCGTTTTCTCGAATGCTTGATAGCAATGTTAGTTACGGCCAGCTCAAAAGACTCAAAAGACTCAAAAGAAATTCAATTATGTTCCAACGGACGTTACTATTTTCTGGAATGCTTGATAGCAACGTTACTCACGGCCAGCTCAAAAGACTCAAGCGAAATTAAATTATGTTACAACGAACGTTACCATTTTCTCGAATGCTTGACAGCAACGTTACTCAAAAGACTCAACAGAAATTCAATTATGTTCCAATAGACGTTACCATTCTTTCGAATGCTTGACAGCAATGTTACTCGAAAGACTCAACAGAAATTCAATTATGTTCCAACCAACGTTACCATTTTTTCGAATGCTTGACAGCAACGTTACTCACAGACAGCTCAAGGGACTCAAAAGAAATTCAATTATGTGCCAATGAACATTACCATTTTCTCGAATGCTTTCCAGCAACGTTACTCACGGCCAGTTTACCTAACGATTCATTCTGGTTTTTGCAATGTATAGTCCATGCGAATTTGCATGGAGATCTATCTAGATCCTTGTACTAGCGACATTCGAGAAAGCTTTTGAATCAGACGACGGTATTCTTCCGAACGTTACGGAACTCGGTGCGGAACCGTTGTCATTTTTCGTCGGTGCTCCCGACGAGACGAGCGAAACGCAACCGAGAGAAATTACGATTACGTATCCTTTCGAGGTCCACCAGGATGACCCCGAGTTCCTTACCCCCGTGGACGGGAGCCGTTTCTTAGTTCGCCGTAGAAAGAGAAGCACTGGCCGGCTCGTCGAGGAAACGGAGGGGAATGGTGAAGGGAACGGGACAAGGGTGCCCGTAGGGGAAAGGAGAATGAGGAGGAGGAGAAGGAGGAGGGGGGCGGTAAAGTGGGGAAAGGAGAGTACTCTCCCCACCACGTGGCTCGCAGCCACGCGAGTTCATTCATGAGATCGTGGGAACGTGGCTCACGGTGGGTCCGTTTTACCCCATCCTCCGACTCCTTCGGCCTCCCTCTTAGCCCCTCGGTGCACCTCGCTGCTTTCTCTTCGCCGTCCTCGGCCGTCTCTCTCTCTCTCTCTCCCTCTCTCTCTCTCATTCGCCGGTGTCCGTCCCGCGCCTCGTTCTCCTCGTCTATGTCTTTGATACGTTCGCCTTGTAGCCTGGTTTTTGTATTTGCCTCTCCGGTCCGCTCCACCTTTTGCCGGCCGCGACGTTTCGTCGCCCCGCGGAGACTTGATTTCGTTTATCGCGAACGTCCGGATCCTCTCTCTCTCTCTTTCTCTCTCTCTCTCTCTCTCTCTCTCTCTCTCTATCTCTCTCTCCCCCTTCTCTCTTGTTTGACAAGCAGCTCTCTCTATTTATCCGGCATCGATCGGGACGCAGTACACGGCTCGATAAGACTCGCCGATTAATTTACAGTCCCCTCCCCTCCCCTCCCCCTACCTCCCCCCGGAATACACCTGGGAAACGGTACCTCGAGCAGCGGTCCGCGATCGTCTCTTCCTGCGTTTTTCCCTCGGCTCGCCTCATCATCTCCCATTAGAGCCTGTTTCCCTCTTCCGCCGCGGCACTTTTGGCTCCTCCTTGTTGCTCTGTTTCTCGCCGGATAAACGGCTCTGCCTCGACCTGCCGTCTCCACCGCCTCCCGGTTCTTCTCCACCCTTCGCCGTGGATCCCCCCCCAGGGTAACCGGACCGTTGCGAACCATCCTCGAGGCGTTACCCCGCACGAGGTCGCAGGCTCCTCGACGTCGAGGGTGCCCCGCTGTCTGGTGCTCGATGCATGAACGTGGCGAGTCCAGCGTCCTCGCAGCACCGAAGGATATCCGATCTTGGGGAAACGTGGAACAGCAAAGTTTCCGTTGAACGGTTGACAGAGAGTTCGCCTTCGAGAGCGGGAAAGAATATTTGTCAACGCGTTGCTGACAAGCTGCGCGAAGCCGGGCACTCGACGGTGAATTTTCAGAAAAGTCGCCGGCCGGCAATGCGTTGATAGGAACAACTGAGTACAAGCGTTTCTAGCCGGCGCACAGTGTGACGAATTGGCTTTTTAGCTGGACAAAAGTAACTTTCAAATCAGCAAAAACTAACTGTGCTAATATAATCTGAAATAACCATGTATTAAAACCCTTGAATATTAAAACTTAAAATTCTTTTGTTGTACGTAGGGAGCGTCTTCAATCGATTCAAAATGTAACCTAATGGTTCCTGCAAGAACCCAACAGTCTCGAAACTATCTGTACATCTAGGTTGGTTGTAGAAGAGTTTTCACACAGCCTTGCAAAGATGTCTATGTCTCAGTTCAGCTGCACAGGTTGCCTCTCGTCGTTGCAACCGTAGGACTCGCGGAGGCGGCAGGATCTCCAGGCAATGGAGGCTGTTTCACAAGGATGCCTCGCAGCATACTTGAACATACTCGATAGTTGCCTCAGACCAAGCTCGTCCGCTGCCCGAGATCATCGGAACGATCCTCGTCGTCCCCGATTTTCCGCCGGGTCGATCATTTAACGATGACTTCCTCCCGCGTTGCGAAATTTCGGAAAAGGTTAACGCGTTCACGCAGTGACGCACGACGAGGAAGGAGGAAATGGTGAAAGAATGACTCGAACGGACCCTGACTGACTGACTACCTGCCTCTCTGCCTGCCTGCCTGCCTGCCTGCCTCGCGAGCCAGCTTGCTCGCTCGTTTCGTAATCCGGTTGCGAGCGAGCCTCGACGCTTCCTGCGGCACCCCCCTCGATTGCGGGACCGGCGCCACAAATCGGCCCGATTCCACGGCCCGGACGGCCTTGTAATTTTCTGCTTTGTGCTGCTGTCACCTACGGCCCGCTGAATTTCCGAGCTTCGGACTTTTACGTCGGACAACCCGTTTCTTGCGCGCCGGGTCCCGTTCGCCCAGCTAAAATCGTTTCAGCCGACACCGGAAGCCGGAAGAGACCGGATTCGTTATGGCAATTTCGTAACCCTCTTGCGCCTTCTGCAGCCTGATGAATTTTAGCACATAAGTAGATTTTACATTGTACATTTTTAGTACATCAGTACATTTCACATTGTACATTTTACATTGTACATTTTTAGTGCATAAGTACATTTCACATTGTACATTTTTAGTACATGAGTACATTTCACATTGTACATTTTTAACTACATTAGTACATTTCATATTGTACATTTTTAGTACATGAGTACATTTCACATTGTACATTTTTAACTACATTAGTACATTTCACATTGTACATTTTTAGTACATAAGTACATTTCACATGGTACATTTTTAGTACATGAGTACATTTCACATTGTACATTTTTAACTACATTAGTACATTTCACATTGTACATTTTTAGTACATAAGTACATTTCACATTGTACATTTTTAGTACATAACTACATTTCACATTGTACATTTTTAGTACATGAGTACATTTCACATTGTACATTTTTAGTACATAAGTACATTTTAGTACATAATTTTAGCACATTTTTTGGTACACGGGATTTACAGGGTGTTAAACAAAAAGCATTCGAAAATGGTACTCGTGAAGAGAATATTCATTTACTACTAGCTTTCTGATATTTATAGAAAATTGTCGATGTGTTATAATTGTACGCTATAGAACTGACTAATTCCGGGTGAAATCGGTTCTTGAAGGAGGACATTCAGAACGCGGTTTGTAAACACTGAAGTAAGCGTCGCATGCGATGGAAGCAAGTTGATCATAATGCTAGCAAACAATAATGTTTATATCCCAGAAACGGTTGACCTTTCGACCTATGTTTACTCATGCTTTTTTACTCAGCACAGTGTGTTCTATATACCATAGCAATACTGAATGGTTTCTTGTACACTCTGCATCAAAAAGCCACTAGTAAACGAATCATGAAATTAGCAAGCAAAAATGTTTACATCTCAGAAACGGTTGACCTTTCTACCTATGTTTACTCATGCTTTTTTACTCAGCACAGTGTGTTCTATATACCATAGCAATATTGAATGGTTTCTTGTACACCCTGCATCAAAAGGCCAGTAGTAAATGAATCATGAATTTAACAACCAAAAATGTTTACATCTCAGAAATGGTTGACCTTTCGACCTGTGTTTACTAAAGCTTTTCTACTCGGTACAGTGTATCCTATACACCACATAAATATTGGTCTTTCTCAACACCCTGTAGATGTAATAAAAATTGCCAACGTCGCTCGTACTGCATAGACCGAGCCAATCAGAGCCGATCTTATTAAACCATTCGAACCCCAAAGAAAAAATCGCAACGAAACTCGGCGCATGCAGACGTGCCAGGACACAAACGAATCCAGCAAAAATTCCGACCAGAAAAACGGACATGTTGCAATAGTTATGGAGGTAGAAGATGCTCGAAGGTCACCCACATACGTCCGACGTGGCAGCGAACGGTTTCGCCGAGTAAAACGAGTAGCTGGCCGGGGTGCTGATGCTCGGCAACATTCTAACTATCCTCACCGGAGGATAAATCGCGTGGTAGGTTCTTCTTTTCTTTTTTTTTTCTCTCGTCCTCGGAGGATCGTTTCTGGTTAACCACCCGGTTAATAGGGGTTTAGAGGCTCGAAAATAAACGAGCCTCAAACTAGATCCAGAAACTAGTTTGCCGGAGCAGCGCTTGCAACAGGATAGCGTCTTCGAGTTGCTCGCGGGCTACAATGCAGCCGTGGAAATGGATCTGCTCGGATCGGCGCGGCCTTCGAGGCGGATACCGTTCGTTAGGCTCCTCGGGACTTCGAAAGCTATACATCGTCCGATAACTCAAGTCAGTATAGTTAAACGTATGCATCAGATGTAAATCAAATTTCAATATTTTGTGGTGACCCGTACATCTCGTAATTATTCATCCGGCGTACGGTCTTTTCTTCGAAAAGGAAACGAAAATGAAACGAAATGGTTAGAATTGTCAAATTTCACGGAAATGCGGTTGCCGTTGTCGAAATTAGGTACGCATTTTCTCACCAGGTGTCGCAATTTATGGGAGTCAAAAATCAATTATTATAATCGCAGAATCAATTTTTCGGCCGCACAGTGGGCAATTTGGACGAAATCGGATTCGAAATCAAAGAACTTTCGATAGAAATGAGATACAGCGATGAAATTTTTTGACATTAAAGCTGAAACTGTGTAGAATATGGGGAAAATAGGGAAATTATGGTACGAACGTCTTTCAACCTTGAGATCAACCTTCAGAAAATTCGTTGAACTTGTACAATTTTAAGAAAATTGTGGTTTTCTCAAAATTTGGTGGGACTGTCGTGGAATAATTCACTTTGAGTTGTTGAAACCTGGGGAAACAGTTGCTGCCAAGTTCTTTTGTCAACAATTACAACGGCTGAATTCAGAACTATTGAAAAACAGAGCATCTTTAGTCCACCGAAAAGGTGTAATACTGCAAATTGACAATGCCCGGCCCCGTGCAGCGAAACTCGCTCAGGAAAAAATCAAAGAATTGCAATTGGAAGTTTGACCGCACCCCCGTACACACCAGATATTGCTCCCTCCGATCTTTTCAGATCTCTGGAGCATTATTTAAGAAATAAAACATTCTGTAGAAGATGTTAGGAGGCACCTAGAGTCATATTTTGCTTGACGAACCCTGGATTTCTGTACGAGGGGGATTGAAAATTTGCAGGATAGATGGCAAACTGTCCTTGACAATGATGGAGATTATACCAGCTATGTAAATACGAAACCGGAATTTTTGTATAGAAATGAAAATGATGCTAAATATTTGATTCGAAGTATTGCCCATCCGCGGCTACACATTTGTTCCCACAATTGACCGCTTCTGAACTGCTCGTTGCAATATCGAAGCGGCAGTTTGTCCCGTTCGATCGAGCTGTACGTAGACGTCGAAGTTCGCGGGACGGTTTCGATCGAGCGGAGATCGCTCCGGGCGTCCGAGATCCGAAACGGGAATAAATTGGAGAAATGACGGCCGGTTAGCGTGCCGTCGTTGTTACGGCCGTAACAACCGAGTTCGACGTTAACTGCTCGTTTATAGGGCCCCGTCGTCCACGCGGAAAGAGCAGATCCGTATCTCGGGCCGCTGCCGGCCAGGTGTTGCGTTACCACTCGGCGTAACTCGCCAGGTTGCGAGGTTGGGCATTGTGTGTCGAAGAAAAATGATTTAGCTCCCGGGCCGAGCCATTAACGATGCAAATAGAATGATCCCGATCGGAGATATTCGGCTCTCTCGCCTCGAGAAAATAAGACAGAGAGAGAGAGGGGGAGAGAGAGAGGCGAAAGGACGGAGAGAGGAACCTATCGAAAGATAATCACCGGGTCGCTTCGTTTCGATCCGGGATACCGCTCCTGGACCGTGAAAGTGAATTATTATCGACGACACCGACGCTCCCGTCGGTATTATAGGTCAGTGACAGGCCCGAGAACGGAATTCGGCGTCGTGGCGACCGCTTCTTACTTTACGGACCGTGGAAATATGCAAATTATCGATATCTCGCTGTACCGTTCCGTGCGAAATCCTCTGACATCGCGGAGAATTCCAAGAGCTTGGGAATCCCGACAATCTCCATCGATTCTACTGATCGGATTTTATGCGGGAAAAATGAGTAGGTGTAACTTAGAACGGTAGATGAGACAAAATGATTTAAGAATGCCAATTTGTTATCCTCAGCTTGTTGAAATGATTAAAGCGAATCGGTACACCGTACCGATGTCGACCCTGAAGGGTTAATTGAAACATTTGGAAGAATTGCAATAATGGGAAGCATTTCGTGCAATTAAAATACAGGGTGTCCCGGGTTTAACCGGAGTTTATTATTATTTGTTTAATGTTGCTTCAACATCCAAGGTCATTAGCAACACGGTACATTTTCTTACAGTATATTATACTTATTTGTATACTTGATACACTTGGCAAGACCGTCGATATACTCCTCACAAGTTGAAGCAGAATACTTAACATAATGGGCAACGATCTTAGGCAGCTTAGCATTTTTCCTTTCATTCTCATACTTTTTGCATTCTACTATTAGATGATTTATGTTAACTGGTACTTTACATATATCGCAGATCGTGTTGTCTTTCTTATTTAACAAAAATGAATGAAACTGATCCGATTTCTACATATAATGTTTCGTAATTATTTAGTAATCTATTAAATACAAATCTTGCAACAAATATATTGTAATATTTCTTGATATTTCTTCGAAATAATGCCACAACAATTTCTAATGTTGGGGCTTCAGAGTCACCACTCGAGTGCAAAGGGTTAAAACCCACGACACCCTCTGTTCCTGCCGCCATGTTTGCTAGCTTTCAGTAGCTACTCCTTCAACTAAACATCGACAGTTTGATCGTGTCAATCGAGCAAACTAAACTACCTGTTAGCAGTGCCATTCGTGCCATTGTCTATCTCCTCGCGATTTTGGTTTCGGCCTCAGGCAATTTATTTAACAAAGTTAAAAGAAACAAAGAACAATCTCGCGCCGGTGCGCAGCTGAGCGCTGCGATAAAACTCGATTGTTTAATCGAGAAAGCGGTGGTCCCGGGACGGAGCAGCCAGGTGTCGAGTCGCGCGATGAGGATCAGTGACAAATGGGAACTTTCGTGGACTACTGTACCCGACGACCTCTACACGGTCGCCGGCAGCCGGCGGAGACATAATTGCGGCTCGTCATCGTCTCTCCCTCTCTCCTCTCCCTCCTCGAGTTCTCCTCTTCGTTTCCTCTTTCTCGGAAGCTTTCTTGCGCGTGTTCTCCTCGCGAGAGATGATAGGGACACGATTCTCGACACGGAGGACCGAAACGATTGATGATCGAAGATCGAAACCGCCGTGTCCCTATGGGGGATTGATTGAAATCGATTTGCAATTAACCGGAGCGTGCCCCGAAGAGGCTCTCTTATGAACGGGCGACGCTAACGACGGAAGATGGCCGAAGGAAATCGAGCGGCGTAAAAAAGGAGGATCCTCTTCTCGGCCGAGGTGAAAGGGAGGCGAGGAATCGGCGACGCGTCTCTCTTCGGCTTGTAAAAACTTCGGTCCGGTCTCGTTCGTTCGCGCGCCGAAGACGACCGACAAAGCGGCGGCCTCTGCTCGTAACAGAGGACTTTTTCTCAATTAACGAATCGAACGCGTTGAAGAGCGAGAGATCTGAAGAGCTGAAAGATCTGAAGTGCTGAAAGAACATCTCTCCCGGACATGATCGTCTCCTCCGAGCTCAGGGGAAACAGGCTAGAACGAACGAGGACGAGAGTAAGGTCGGGGGCTCTACACGCGGTGCGTATCATACGCGCCATTACTCCTAGAAGATACGGCTCGCCGCGCGTTTTACGAGCGAACGTTTATTCACCGTTTCGAGCCTCTTCACGTCCGACGAGCAGTATCGGCCCTCAATGCGTCGGGACGCTGGCCTATCCTCTTTTGAAGCCGCGCGCACAGTCGTCCCAAATCGCGAAAACGTGGTCGAAGCCTCGCAACTTAATCGAAAGTTATCGGTTCTGCTTGAATAATTGGGGTTAGGCCGATCGCGAGTCTGAACTTGAAATTTGGAAATTCGCTGTTTCGTATTGACCCGAACTGTTGTTAGGGTAATAAAGAGAAAGAACTGAACGCAGAAGAAGAAGGAAGGTTCTCGATGTCCGCTTTATATATATGATACGCGTTACGATGCGCGTTTGTTTACGCGCCATCCATGGATCGACCTATTAATCGATACAATCATTTTTGGGAATCCTTAGTGACCAGGTTGGTAATACAGTTTCCTGCTATGGATATCACTTTGGACTATTTCCTAACACGAACGAGGGGAAAGACTACTTACTTCTCCGGACAGCAAACTATACTCTTTGTATTGTACAAAGTCGGTATTCTATTCGCACTTCATAGTTCCTGAAGTATAATATTTAGTCTTCATAGTTCATGGAGAAAGAATTGAAGAATTGCTGGTCTTTTTACGTGCAATAAGATCCCACAATCCAAACCTCCAAACCTCACAGCTTATTAAAAAATTAATGGTTCTGCTTGAAAATTGGTATTAGGCCGTTTTTGGGTTCACGAATCTGAACTTGAAATTGAAAGTTCGCTGTCTCGTATTGATCTGCACGAGGGGAAACACTAATTCTCCGGACAGCAAACTATACTCTTTGTATTGTACAAAGTCGGTATTCTATTCGCACTTCATAGTTCCTGAAGTATAATAGTTAGTCCTCATAGTTCATGGAGAAAGAATTGAAGAATTGCTGGTGTTTTTACGTGCAATAAGATCCCACAGTCAAACATATAGGTTTCCGTTTGGAAAAACAAAGTTGACCTTCAGATGACCTTGAAAGCGCCACCCAAATGAAAAACTGATACTGTCTTGGACACGTGTTTTACACTTTTCTAATATCTCTCATACTTTTCGAGACGTTCGGCAGGAAAGTTTTCGAATGAACAGCGTTCGTGTTTGAAAAATATAAAGAAATTTCGGATATACGATTCTTTATAGAAAAATTGACAGTCTATTCAAAATCTGTTTAAATTTTACAGAAAGACTCATTGTTTGAGAAAATGTCTTGATTTAATTATTTCATTAAGCTAATACGCTGGTGCTCTTAGATCTTTCTAACATGTCCACTGCTTTGATACTAGGTTTACGGAACCCGTCAAAATGGCGGAATTACTGAACATACTTATTTCCTTAGGTGTATATTATTTTAAAAATGGCTGAAGACTTGGATATACACATTCTTCTTATTTTCATAAAGTAATGTAAAATACTTTTAATGCTCCGTAAAACTAGTGTTAAATTGTACCTAACTATTTTTGTCGGTCTGGCCTAATACTTCAGCAAGAAAAGAGCACTGACCTTCGACAAAAGATCGAAATGGCGGCACTGGAAAGGCCGAGGACAGGAAAACCGGCAAAAGGTTCAGGAATCATTGGCAAAAATTACGACAATAAAGAGGGAATCATTCCTCGTTTCCGAAGGGGTTAATAGAATCTTCAGGAAAAAGAAAAGGTGGTTTCGTATCGGAGAAGCGGTGAATTTTTATGGGGCTCCCTGCGGTTCCCTGCGGTTCCCCGTGGTTCCCGGGGGTTCGAGGGGTTGGAGGAACGAGGAGAGCTCGGCCAGCCCCTCCTGGAAAAGTATAAAGAGGCCTCGGAACGACCGGGCGTGGACGATTAGGGGTGCCATTAAATATACGCGGTTGCAACAGGTACACGACCTGGCTCTCTCTCTCGGCGGCCGGGGCCGATGTTATTGCTCTCGCGGGAAGTCGGTAGCTGGGGTAATTGATTATCTTGCGCCCCTTTATACGTTACGAGCCTGCCTGGCCTATCCTCTTAAATCCATCCGTGGCGATCTAAGCCAGCGCGCGGCTCGTTGCGTTTCTCTATACCCGCAAATTATACGGCGGAATCGGGTCTGCTCCTTTTCCCCTTCTTTTTTCTCTCGGCCGCGCCGCTGTACACGCCGCGCGGCCTCGCTTAGCGTGCTCTCCCGGCGCGCGCTTCGTAAAGAATATCGAAAGGGACGAAGAAGACCCGGAGTGGATATCTCTTCTGCCGCCGGAGAAATCGAGGGGAACGTGGTTTGCCCGCTATCTGTCATTGCCGGATCGGTCACGTGACAGTGCGACACGCGCGCGACCAAGACGAAACGCGTCACGTGACCGGTCTGCGCCGGATGCGGAGGATACTCGTTAACATTGGGTTTACCGAGCACTGAAAATTAGTATTTTTTCG
The DNA here is from genome assembly GCA_028454255.1 of Halictus ligatus. NCBI lineage: Eukaryota > Metazoa > Arthropoda > Insecta > Hymenoptera > Halictidae > Halictus > Halictus ligatus. The sequence continues at coordinate 19,008,965 of CM052146.1, forward strand.
TTACTTTACGTGAAAAGTAACGTGATTGTATCTATCGAAATTTGTGGCCATTTTTTGAATAGTGTATACCCGAAGTAATCAATTTGTTAAATTCATCATTAAATTCCTCATGGATGCGTCCGTACAATCTTAGTATTCGTAAATTAAAAATATTAGAATCCGCCATTTTGACGGGTCACGTGAATCTAGTGTTAATAAAAATATATTATAGGAATAGGTTAGGTGAGAGCTAAGCGGTTAGGTGTCACAGTGAAGTTTGATGGATAACGTATTTATTATACTTGTACAATTATCTCTCGTCTATCTTTTACAAACGGTTCTCTCTCCCCCTCTCTCTCTCTCTCTCTCTCTCTCTCTCTCTCTCTCTCTCTAGTTCGCAAAATTCTGCACTCTCTCAACTCTCTCGTTAAACTATTAAACTCCGATTCTTCAACTCTAAGTCTTTTACCCTCGCTCTGTGTCTCTTCTCGCGACCGCGACCACGGACGAGTTATCTCGCGACGAAATACCGTGCGTACAATAACCACAGACGAGTTATCTCGCGACGCAATGTCGCTTGCGCTGGGCCACAGACGAGTTATCTCGCGACGCAATGTCGCTTGCACTATTCCAGACGAGTTATCTCGCGAATAAGTTTCGTTTATAGGTTGGTCGCGAGATAACTCGTCTGTGGCCCACCGTAAGCGAAATTGCGTCGCGAGATAACTCGTCTGTGGTACAGCGTAAGCAACATTGTGTCGCGAGATAACTCGTCTGTGGCACAGCGTAAGCAACATTGCGTCGCGACATAACTCGTTTGTAGTCCACCGTAAGCGAAATTGCGTCGCGAGATAACTCGTCTGTGGCACAGCGTAATCAAAATTGCGTCGCGAGATAACTCGCCAGTGGTCATCGTACGCAATGTATTTCGTCGCGAGATAACTCGTCCGTGGCCCACCGTAATCGAAATTGCGTCGCGAGATACCTCGTCAGTGGTCATCGTACGCAAGGTATTTCGTCGCGAGATAACTCGTCCGTGGTCGCCGTGGAAGTGGTTAAGAAGGAAGAGTGGCAGAAAAGTGATGATCTTCACTGGTTCCATGTCGAGGCCGGAGGAGAGTATGCCTTCCGAGTTTGTTGGGTCGTTCGAGGCCATTTGCATCGGACGGAACGCGTCCCGTTTATTGTACGAGTCGGTGCACCGAGAGAGAGAGAAAGAGAGAGAGAGAGAGAGAGAGAGAGAGAGAGAGCTCGGTTGATAGAGTATCGACGGAGGAGAGAGTGCCGACGAACGGTGCGTCAGGGAGGATCGGCGTCCAAGGACACGGCGACGAGCATCGTCCGGCAAAATGGTAATTTCAGGGTAGCCGGGGAACGTTCTCTCGAGACCGCGTAAGGACGGGCACGCGAGGAAAGGCGAGTTCCACGCATGTACGCGCGCTCGCGCGCGAGCGAGCGAGCAAGCGGGCGAGCAGCAGATCCGCGTTCGCGGAGTAGAAGGAACGAGAGCAAGGAGCAACAGACAAGGAGGAGAGGAAAAGGAACGAGGAGAAGAAGAAGAAGAAGAAGAAGAAGAAGAAGAGGACGAGGAAGGAGAAGGGAGTATCCTGTGCGCGACGGTGCGAGAGCAACGCGGAGCAACGCGGTGCAACGCGGTGCAACGCGGAGAGGCAGCGCGGCTAGTTTTTCTCTCTATCGCGGAGGATGAATGAACCCCGCAATTTGTTGGGAGCGAGGACCGAGCAATGCTGCTATCCGGGCCCCATTATCTCTATAATCTCTCGCGAGACCAGAAGCTGCGCTCCAATAGAAGCCTCGACCGGCAACAACTTAACCATAATATACCGGCACCGTATCCCATAAGGCAGATACACACCGTATAAAACCTCACCGACTCTCGCGAGCCGGCTCGGAAGTGCGCCGTCCGCTTCTCTCTCTCTCTCTCTCTCTCTCTCTCTCTCTCTCTCTCTCTCTATCTCACACAGAGTGTCTTTCTCTCGCTCACTCCACCTCCCCTTCTCGATGCGTCTCTTCGCCTCGCATCCTCTCGCGCGGATCGTCCAGAATGAACGACCGGTGAGTCGGGACCGGATCGACTCGATCGCTCGTAGAAATTAATCTCGACCGGCAATGATTTCGTTTCGCAGCCACCTGTGCGGCGTTTGACCTCTCTCACCTCTCTGCTGCTCCTCCTCTTCCCCTGAAACGGACTGAAGTGTCGTCGCCATCTTCGGAAAAATTCTTGCAAGAATCAACTGTCGGGATGTATGTACGTACGCGTTATTCTTCGGCAATTGCGAAATCTGCAGCTGAAGCACATAGAATTCTTGTTGAGACTTATGGTGACGATGCTTTGTCGGATACGACATGCAGAGACTGGTTTCGACGCTTCAAAATAATGATTTAAACTTGAGGATAAAGAACGTTCTGGCGCACCGAAAAAATTTGAAGACGAAAAGTTGGAGGAATTACTCGATCAAGACCGATGTCAGACGCTGGCAGAACTTGGAAAAACATTACAAGTAGGTGAGTCAACTGTTTCAAAACGTTTAAAAGTTTTAGGAATGATCCAGAAGCAAGGACATTGGGTACCGTATGAATTGAAGCCGAGAGACGTCGAACGGCGTTTTCTCGCGTGTGAACTACTGCTTCAACAGCAGAAAAGAAAGGGTTTTTTGCACCGCATCGTGACTGGCGATGAAAAGTGGATACACTACGATAATCCAAAGCGTTGAAAATCGTGGTGTAAGCCGGACCATGCATCAACATCGTCTGCAAAACCAAATATCCATGGTTCGAAGTTTCTTCTCTGTATTTGGTGGGATCAGGAGGGTGCAATTTATTATGAGCTGCTCCAACCGAATGGGACTATCACGGGTGAGCGCTATCGACTTCAATTGATGCGTTTAAGTCGAGCCTTAAAAGAAAAACGGCCGCTATACGAGCAGAGACACGACAAAGTGATTTTGCTACATGACAACGCTCGGCCTCGTGTTGCAAAACCAGTGAAAACCTACCTGGAAACGCTTCAATGGGAAGTTCTACCCCACCCGCCGTATTCACCTGGCATAGCCCCTTCTGATTTTCACCTATTCCGTTCGATGGCACATGGCCTAGCTGACCAGCGCTTTCATTCTTACGAAGAAGCTAAAAAATGGATCGATTCATGGATAGCCTCAAAAGACACTGTCGTTTTTCCGACGCGTAATTCATATACTGCCAGAAAGATGGGAGGAAGTGGTCGCTAGTGATGGGCGATACTTTGAATGAAACGTTTTTGCTCCTTATAATTTAAATAAAGCTTTTAGTTTGTAAAAGAAACAGGCGAGAACTTATTCAAGGTCCTTATAGCTTGCACCGCTCGCGAGCAACTTTCGCTTGTGCGGCGCGTCGAGCAAGGATTGCACGAGGATCAAGGCTGCAGGACGAAGCTTTTTCCGCCGTATCTGGCGGATAGGGTTGTTGAAACGCGCGCGCGCGCGGCTTTGCGGCCGGTCTGGCAGGCAGGTTCTCAGCCGTTTAAATACCTGGCCGGTGATTCGGATCGGCCTCGGCGCAATCGGCCGGTTCGATCGCGGTCTCGTTTCTCGTACCACGGGCATATCGCACGGTCGAACGCTAATAACCGGTCGTTCTCGCGGGAAAATTCTCTCCGGGCGAAATTGGGCCTCCATTCACGGTTCGAGCCTGTTTTCTGTCGGTCTCTCTCGCCGCGCGCGTTGTTTCCCCGCGTTCGAGCCGAGGAGAATGATTCACGTATCGCCGAGCCCGATAATTTCCATATTACTCGGGGTGACTAACGCGCGATTAGAGTCGCGCCACGAATTTTTCCCCTGGACCCCCCGGCGAACCAGTTCCGTTCCCGTTCTCGTTTCTGTTTGCGCGTCTGCTACCGAGGCAGCCACGGCGCTCGATATTTCTTTCGGATTCCTTTCTTTCGAAATCCTTGCGACTGTAATTACGTGTTAATTTTAGGCTGCTCGTGAAACGAGCCCCGACTCACGGTGGTTCTGATTGAGACATTTTTGTACAACTTTGAAACCGTATGCGAT
>CM052146.1:19014462-19044295 GCA_028454255.1 Halictus ligatus
TTTATTTGATAATGTATAAATTCGTAAGTTCTCTTAAATTCTTATTTGGAATTTTGGAAAAATTGAATAGTGAGTAATGAGTTTCTTGTTGTTGTTAAAGAATCTCATTTATTTGATAATGTATAAATTCGTAAGTTCTCTTAAATTCTTATTTGGAATTTTGGAAAAATTGAATAGTGAGTAATGAGTTTCTTGTTGTTGTTAAAGAATCTCATTTATTTGATAATGTATAAATTCGTAAGTTCTCTTAAATTCTTATTTGGAATTTTGGAAAAATTGAATAGTGAGTAATGAGTTTCTTGTTGTTGTTAAAGAATCTCATTTATTTGATAACATATCAATTCGTAAGTTCTCTTACATACTTATTTAGAACTGTCGAAAAACTGAGTAATGAGTTTCTTGTTGTTATTAAAGAATCTCATTTCTTTGATAACATATCAATTCGTAAGTTCTCCTACATTCTTATTTAGAACTTTCGAAAAACTGAGTAATGAGTAATGAGTTTCTTGTTGTTGTTAAAGAATCTCATTTATTTGATAACATATCAATTCGTAAGTTCTCTTACATACTTATTTAGAACTTTCGAAAAATTGAGTAATGGGTTTCTCGTTGTTATTAAAGAAGAAATATCGAAAAGGAGAGACAAGATTGTTGTACCCCTTATGAAATATCTGCGTAATTCAGAATCTCTGTAAAAAGATTCCGAAGATACATTTTTTTTATTCAATATCCGAGACAGATATGTACAAAACGGCAAAACAAATTCTAAGCAGACTTTGTGGAAAATATAACAATGATTCTTATGAAGGCAGTGGAAAATTTTCAGATTCTCAGAATGAGGAACTGTCACTGGAAAAACAGTTAGAATTAGAAATTGCAGACATAATACAGTTTCGGATTGACGTGTATACACGTCAGCTTAACTACTTAATGATTTGAATAGGCTGCAAATAACGCCTGGTCGTATACCAGTAACACTAAATTCGTTTCGTAAATTGTATGTTTCTAACGTGTCTCTAATTCGTTCGATAAACGCATAAACTCCGCGGTCCAATGATTACCGATCCACGAGAGATCTATGCAAGCTCTAGTTAGTGGGCCATTTCGTTCGACGCCGGTTTCGATCCGGACCGGTTTCTGCGCCGATCATCTCGTAACGAATCATCGAGAGAGAAAGAGAGAGAGAGAGAACACGTTACGATTAAACGATCACGTATTCTTTGTCGTCGATAAAAAACTGGACAGAGAATCGGATTGGCCGTCGATGGATTTTGTTTACGAGTTTCGGGGCTCGCGTGTCTGCGCTCCCTTAGGGACGCTCGATTTCGAGAAAACCTAATTAAAAAGGCGAAGGATCGGCCCCGCGGTTTCGGTGGCTCATCAACGATTCGCTACCCCGATCGTTCTTGCCCCGGTGTCTGCCGGGTAATTGCCGCTCGACGGTCGAAGTTCGATCGGTTCGAGGAATCGGTTTCGACTCGCGGTGGATCCTTGACGATTCGAGAAGGTCGTCGCGTTTTTGGAGCCGAGAGATCGTTCGAGAGAATGTTGAGCATCGGTGGAAAAGTGAAAAAAGAAAAATAGAAGAGAGGGAGAAAAAAGGTTGCGGGGCCCGAATGAGTTATGCGGCCGGCTCGCAATTACGTTTTTCCGAGGAATATAACAGCAACCTTGATCTTGTTCTCGAGATACGCTCGCCGGGTAATCTAATACGGAGGATCTTAATGCGTATAATCTGGGTGGTGCGCGGTCGATACAGTTACGCGCAATTTAGTGGTGCAATAATCCAGGTGGACTGCGGCCTCGACTAGAATCCCGAGGCGAGGCGAGAGAGCGAGGCAGAGGGCGAGGCAGAGGACGAGCAAAGCCGCCGAGAACTCGTCGATCGGTTTCTGCTCGCCGTGGACCACGGGATTAGGATTCGGCCGATTAGGCACACGGCGCAGAACACGCGAATAATCTCGATATCGCTTCCAACGTTCGCGAGCCGTCTTGGTGTTCCGGTTTCTACTTAATTTTGAACCCGTTAGCGCCCATTGTACTCGCCCGATGACGAGATTATATTTGTTTGCTTGTAGCGCCGTCTAAGATCGACTAGATGTTTTGCCCATCGTTTGCTGAAGTTTAAACAAATATTCTTGGCCGTTAATGGGTTTAATACTCGTGTGGTTACAATTTTCAAGGTACTTTGTCGATAATGTTGCGAACAGTGCACGGAGTCTGATAGAATTTTCAATGATTATAGTATATCGGGTTCTCAATATATATTTTGAGAGCTGACATGGCGAGGCTTGTTTGCGATAAAAGTTTGTTCGATTCTGCGCAATAGTGTTATTAAAATTGTCCAGTTACTTTGTCAAAAATTACCAAAAGCAAAGGAAGTCAACATGGTACTTTACGTTGACTCCTTCCGAAGGTAAAATTGTTCAAATCTTCTGAACAGTGTATGGAGCCTAATAGAATTTTCAATGATCCTAGTATAAAAAGTTTGTTCGACTCTGCGCAATAGTGTTATTAAAATTGTCAAGTTACTTTGTCAAAAATGTTCTAGACAACACACGAAGCCTAATAGAATTTTTAATGATCATAGTATATCGGGTTGTCAATATATATTTTGGGAGCTGACATGGCGAGGCTTGTTTGCGAAAAAGTTTGTTCGATTCTGCGCAATAGCGTTATTAAAATTGTCAAGTTACTTTGTCAATAATGTTCTAGACAGTGTACGGAGCCTAATAGGATTTTCAATGATCCTAGTATATCGGGTTGTCAGTATACATTTTGGGAGCTGATATAACAAAGCTTGTTTGATTCTGCGCAATAGTGTTATTAAAATTGTCAAGTTACTTTGTCAAAAATTACCAAAAGCAGCGGAAGTCAACATGGTACTTTACGTTGACTCCTTCCGAAGGTAAAATTGTTCAAATCTTCTGAACAATGTATGGAGCCTAATAGAATTTTTAATGATCCTAGTATATCGGGTTGTCAATATAAATTTTGAGAGCTGACATAACAAAGCTTGTTTGCGCAATAGTTTTTGTTAGATTCCCCACGAAATATGGAAAGTCGGAAGCAGCATTTTACTTTCTTACTATTGCAAATGTAAATAAAAATTCTGTTCAAGCGATTAAAAAATTAACTGAAAGAACGCCACTGCCAAAACCAGTTTGCAAAATTTCCGGCAATTTTGGAAGTCCAATTGAAGCTGACAAAGACAAAATTGGTTAACACTGTACTTCGCTATAACGCCAAAAATGGAGAATACACGATTACATAAAATATCCACACACCACAAGAAACTCATCTTCCATCTTCACAAGAGAATTACTTTACAAACAATATTACACGACGATCCCAAAACCTATCACAGGACAGGGATTACGCTTTCTCAGCAGGACTTTTCTACCGGCTATCAAAAAATCCTCTCAGCTAATGTGTTAATTAACTGTGAACCTTGCCGTGGAACAGGTTTATCTACGCGGCCCGTACAAGAGAAATACTCGTAGCGTTATTAGCGGTATTAATAGACTGTACGTAAATTAGGTAGAACCAGTAGATAGATCAAGGCTGCAAGGGACGGCAGAACGAACGAATAGGCGTGATCCATCAATGCTGCCAGCTAATTGCCTGGAAGAATAACGCGTCGTACGTATTATACATACGTATAAACAAGAGTCGCCCGGATCCAGCGATACGGAAGACGGTAAATTCGGATCGATGAAAAAGAAACGGAGCAGAAATTCCTGGCCGGAGCACGGAGCGGCAAAAGTCGTCGGATTCTTGGTGAAAACGCCTCGACGAGCGCGAGGCGAGGCCTCGGAGGATCGCTAGGCTCCTCGGAGAGGTTGCATGCGGGCACTCGTGGAACAGGTTCGAGGTTGCCGAGGAACTTGCCGAGCAACGAGCAGGAAAAACAAGAGGCACAATCGGATTGTAGCCGATTGCCCGGGGGCACGCGTAACGGTACCGGCACACGATGTTTGCCATCAAGACCCCGACGTCCCTCCTCGACTTTTCCTCGCCGAGGATGCGTGCCCCCCCTTCGGAAAAGTATCGTTCAATGAGCCATAAATCGAGCGCTTGATTTTCTGGACACCCACCGCCGGCTCTCTTCCGCTCGCCCGCCGTTCATCTGCATTCAATGGCCCGCCGCCATCGGTCTAGCAGCCACCTCGAGGAATTCTTTCCGATCGGACATGACATTCGTTCCATCGAACAGGGAAACTGACTGCTCCGGCGCGCACCGGGCAATTTGAAATTAAAGCTGAAACTTTGTAATATATGGGAAAAATAGGGAGATTGCGCGGTACGAACGTCTCTTTTAACCTTGAGAAAATTCTTCAAACGTGCAGAAATTCAAGACAATTTTGGTTCTTCTAATATATCTAATCTACTTTCTTTTGAATTATTTCTTAAATGTCCATGGACCTATAAAAACTCTACAGTACTCTACTACGGGATCTATAAAAATTCTATGAAAACATTAATTTGGAGAAATATCTCATCGATGTTTGTCGCCTTCCAGTCGATCAAAAAATTCTCCAGCTAGGGCAAGGGACCCAAAAATCAAAGAACTGATCGCAAGATTCACCGATTGCCTGAAGCGGACGGATTCAAGATTGCAGTTGCCATCCACAATGAAATATTAATGGATCTCCATGGAAAAATAAGTGTTAGAACTGCCCATCGAAGACTTAATGGGTGTCAATTATACGGACGCGTTGCCAGAAAGAAACCGTTCAATTCAGAAAAAAATCGTCGGGCTAGGATTGCTTTCGCGGAGGAACATTTAAAATGGACGCCCCAGTAATGGCCCAGAGTAATTTTTACGGATCAATCGAAATTTAATCGATTTGAATCTGATGGTAAATGGACGAAAATTGACTCGTACAATATCGAAAAGTTTAGTAAACTAGTTTAGTTTAGTAAACAAATTTAATAATGTTTTGAATAATGATAGAGCAATTTTTAGTGGTGTCTTACAGTCACCATTCGAGTGCTAAGGGTTATTCATTTCCTTCGGACCGAAATAAAATTCTAATTTGGCGCTGTTAATATTCAGATATCGAAAAGCATACACAATAGATATGAAATTTCTCTTTTTTAAATTATAAAACAGTTCTAATTGCTGAAACAGTAAAATGCATTGCTGTGAGAGGGGTCAAAAGCACAATCTTCATACACGAACATGTTGAAAGAAGGCTTGAAAGAAACTTGTTTGTCTGTAATTGAATAGGATTCAGTGGGAGTTTGTCTTTATTTTGCCTAGAGGTGTTTCTTTTCGTTTTCCACGCAGAAAGGACGAGATCAGAGCGACGAAAAAACGCGGCATAAACACGGACTGTTCAAGGACGATTAGAACGACTTTTGGACTAGCCTCTGTATTTATCTGTGCCAACTCCCGAGCTACAAACAATAGTCAAACTTGTTCGTTTGTAGTTGAATAGGATTCGGTGGGAGTTTGTCTTTATTTTGTCTAGAGGTCTTCTTTTCGTTTTCCACGAAGAAAGGACGAGATCAGAGCTACGAAAAAACGCGGCATAAACACGGACTGTTCAAGGACGATCAGAACGAACGACTTTTGGACTAGCCTCTGTATTTATCTTTGCCAACTCCCGAGCTACAAACAATAGTCAAACTTGTTCGTTTATAGTTGAATAGGATTCAAGTGGTAGTATTTCGTCTAGAGGTGTTTCTTTTCGTTTTTCAACGCAGAAAGGACGAGAAAAAACGCGGCATTGAACTTACAAGCGAGGAAGAGGGTTTCGGTTTATAAGAAGGCCGGAGAAATCGCGTTAGCCTCTAGCAAAAAGGCTCGGCGACCAGGCCCTGTCAATTTCGCGACGCGAAACGGCAAATAAAAGCGGGACGGAGCGGGGTGCGGGGGGTTAGGATTTATTGAATTTACGGAAGCTGGCCGAGCGCGGCCGTCCCCGTCGTCGTCGTCGTCGTCTCTCGGCAGCGGCTCTCTATCCGCCGCTCACATAAATTCAATCAATTAGCCGGCTTTTAACGTGGGCAACCTCGAATCATCCTTGTTAACTCTCTCGGCCGGGCATGCTGAATCTTATTCCGACGGGATTTGTGTCCCCGCCATGATCGTCGCTGTCCGATTCCACGGAATTTATAGAAAATTCCGGCGGCCATAACGTCCCGCCGCACGTTGGTCCCAGTCGACGAATTAGGTGGAACAAATACTAAAATCATATTTTCTGTTGAGCACAATTATTACCATTATTTATATATATTTCTTCACTCTAAATTGCGTGAGACCATGACGAAGTCGATGCGATTAATGGTTTTCCAGATATGGTGATGCAATTTATGATTAAAAAATGTATAACTTACCGGGACAGATGATTATTCTTCAATTTAGCATTCCTCTGATGATCATTCAGTATTTTAGTTGCCCGCGGGCAAGTTACATTTGAAAAATTTTGACCTCCTGCACTTTCTAGATCATTCTCTAAATAATTGACGAGCATATGACGACTGAAGTACTAACAGTTGTGTTTTGCAACTTTTTAAAATTCAAGTAGTATAGTTTAATATTGGCAAAGATACGCGATCATTAAGAGCGTACGAATATTAATTGGGAGTCGTTGTATATGTACGGTCAATTTATTTCTTCTTATAATGCTGACATATGAAGATCTTTCACTTGCAGTCATTTTTTAAGGTCAATATAATTAAAAGATAGTTCGGTGACGAAGGTCTTCCTTTCATATTTCCTTGCGATGCAAATGGGTTAAATTCTTCTATCGTCTTTTCAGTTTTGACCTATTCATTCTTGTCATAAACATATCGATAAACCTATCGAGCGCGGTCGAAATAACCGGTCCTCGAGAAATGTTGTTGTTAATATAGTTAAACGTAGACAACAGTCAATTCGTTGCCGAACGAATTAGTAGATGAACAACTTTCATAAAACGAGGATACAAAATTTTGATAAATTTTAAGATAAATTTTAAGACCCAAAAGACTTGGGCCACTTTCAAAGTAAACGGCTCATTTACGGAATAAATTCCAACATCCTCTGATCTCTGGGCCCTGGGCGATCGCGAGGACCGTTCGCATCTGCGACAGGTGCGATTTTCGGCGGGGACCGTTGCCGACCATCCTGGGCCCTCGACAACGGTCCCTTCGCGAGCGACAACGGCTCGTTGCGCGTAGATCCGCGGGGATAAGGTCCCGGCGCGTATCTCTCGCCGATCGAGGCGAAAGAGCGCCGTCGCGCGTTTTTTCCGAGATGATCGAGCGCGAGCGCGATCACGGTGCTTCTGGGGCCGCGGATCCAGCGATCTAGCCGGGGCCCAAGGTCGCCTCTTCTCCGGATCCCCTTCGCGAAGTCAAGAAAAGAGGAGAGAAGAGAAGAGAAGAGAAGCGGAGAGGAGAATTCTTTTTGCGCGGCGAACGAGAGCCTCGCCGGGACGAAAAACGCGAGCGCGGAGAGGCGGAGAGCGAGCGCGGAGCCGAACAGAGAGAAATAGACGGAAAGAGAGAAAGAGAGAGAGAGAGGGAGAGTGGAGAAGGGCACAAACAGCCGAAGGAGAGAAGCGGCGAGAGAGCAGAGAGAAAGAGAGGAACAGGATCATCGAGGATTGGACAAACGAAACTCCTCCCGCGTTATCTGCGTCCAACCTGCACCCACGCATCAATTCACCACGGCAACGGACAAAGAGAGAGAGAGAGAGAAAGAGAGAGAGAGAGACGCAGAGCAGAGCTCGAGAGAGGGAAAAACCGATCCTCTCCACCATGCCGCCGATCTTTGCTACCGCTACCATCGGGGCACTCCGGCAGCCATGACCTCGTGCCAACGGGCTCGGGCTCGGGCTCGGGCTGCTGCTACTCGGCCCGCGAATTCGTCGCCGCCAATCACCTGGACGATCGCTTTTCGACTATTATTTCCTCCGGCTCCTCCTATCCGAGAGAGAGTCCTCTTGCCGAGCGATTATTAGACGGTCGACTCGACATAACGCCAGTTTTTGTGAACCGCAGCCATAGTTTAGGCCGGACCGAAGGAAAACCGTGTTGTCGTATCGGTCTCGATAGCGTCCCGACGATTGCAACAATTGTTCTTGCGGCGTATATCGGTGTTATACGATAAAACCTATTATCGTATACGACGTAGAATTTATATTTTAATAGCTTCTCTGAAAAAGCACGTTGTCTCGGACACGTTTGAGAGAAACGTCGCGAATGAAACGCGAGAGATCGAAAACAGAGAGGAGGAACACAGTCCAATATGGCTGCCTCGCTAGCGCAGCTAGGTTTTATGAATGAGTTTATAAGGTGGAGATGTTTACATTACGAGCTGACGAGATGGTTTACATTTCTAGCTACACGCGACGTATTGCCGCGACGTGAACAATGTTACAAAACCGTTCGTTTATGTAAAAGTGACGGTCTATGAGATAATACAAAATGAATGCATGTGCTGGAATAAGTTCAGAAAGGATAAGACATGCACCTGAATCTGTAATTTCGGGAAGAGTGAATCTGTAATTTCTGGCAGATTTGTTGCAAGTTGTCGCAAATGAATTTTTCCGCATTGTTTGGTCAACTAATCACAGTTTGTCAGAGTATAGTCGGTGCATGGTTCTATTAGCTGAGATGTGCATGTTTACAGTTCAAATTCCGAAATTGTGCAAGTTTAACGAATTTTCTCAAGGTTAAAAAACGTTCCTACCACAATGTTCATATTTTTTCCATATTCTACAAAGTTTCAGCTATAATTTAAAACAAATTTCATCGCTCTATCTCATTCCTGTCGAAAGTTCCTTAATTTTGAATCCGACTTTGTTCAAATTACCCACTGTATTGTCGCGTGCCGCACGACCAAAATTTCCTTCAATTTCTGCAGGTTTAACAAATTTTCTCAAGGTTAAAAAACGTTCGTACCACAATGTTCATATTTTTCCCATATTCTACAAAGTTGAGCTTTAATTTAAAACAAATTTCGTCGCTCTAACTCATTCCTGTCGAAAGTTCCTTAATTTTGAATCCGACTTTGTCCAAATTACCCACTGTATTGCTGCGTGCCGCACGACCAAAATTTTCTTGAATTTCTGCAGGTTTAACAAATTTTCTCAAGTTAAAAATGGACGTTAGAAGAAGCTAGAAAATTTTCTGATTTCTTGGGGGAATCCTTTGTCGCGGAATAGACGATTAAAACCACGAATTATATTTTTATTTCATGTGTGTCTGTTTTGCGAGTGTCACGCTATTGTCTGCCGGACGATAACGTTCTTTTATCAACGAGGAAGGAAAAGACAAAAATTGTCAAATTTTCTGATTTCTTGGGGCAATCCTTTGCGCGGAATAGACGATTAAAACCGCGAATGATATTTTTACATCGTGTGTGTGTATGTTTGTGGGTTTTGTGAGTGTCACGCGATTGTCTCCCGGGAATCAGAAGCGCGGGGTAGGCTCGACGAGGGCACGCAACCAACCAACCAACTAACCCCCTTCCTCCCCGACTTTCTAAACTGCCCCGCAGAACTATAATAACCATTTACGATGCGAAACAATAGTATAAGGGAGCACCGGCGTTTCGAGTAGAGCGCGGCGCACAGCACCTGCGACACATTCTCACGTGTTCGTCCGTTCGAACACCTGTAACGCCGGCCCGTACCGGCCAGGAGGCAACCCCAACGTTTCCAATTTCCCACACGACTCGGGCTGCTTTTTAATAATGGAGCGCGGTTCGCGCGGAAGGGTGTCGATTGCGCCAACGGTCGGCTGGAAATTAATTTCGGAACCCCGGTTTGCCTTGCCCTCGAGCACCGTCGTGTCCCCAGGGTAAACGACCCGGGGCCAATCGAATCGGAATCGATCGACGCAGCGACGACACAGTGGTTCAGATTGGAAAATCGTGTGACGATATTTAATATTTATATAATAAGCTTATCCTTTCGTTCTTGAATTTATCTTGAGGAAATAATCACCAAACTGAGTTGTTTCACTCTAAACACAAGTTTTATTTGCTATTTACAATAATTATTTACATTATTTACATTGGTTGCATTTTTACCTGTAAACACAAGAAACGACATTGAAAGCTATTATTCCAGAAAGATTTTGTAATTAGATTTTGTAATAAGCGTCCCTTTTCTCTCTTTTGTCTTTACTCTTATCAACTGTCAGTCCGCCATCTTGTTCTACAGACATGCACAATACGTAGCTAATTCAAAATGAGTTTTAAAAGGTGTACGATAAATTTACATAACCTTTATCGTATTTCTTTTACACTTATATACTATTTCTTAAATGTCTATCAGTCTCGAAATAGAAGATATTTATGCAATTTGATATAGTCTTTCAGTGGCAATGACGACTTCAAGTCAGATTTTTGATGGACAGTGTTTTCTATCCAAAAATTCACTGCTCAAATTATTATTGTTTAAAGTTATTAATGTTGGACGCGGTGTCGCATCAATTGATGAAACTCTGCAAGGAGAGGAGTTTTTTTTTCAAATTTTTTCGTTTGTTTTTGTTTAATAAATGCATCAGAACCGTCCGAGCATTTATAGCGAGCATTCGAAATATTCGAAATATTCAAGTGTTGTTTCTTATAAAAGTATGTCAAAAAATTTTACAATTCATTGAGGTCGATGTTATATATATATCCATTTTTTATTATAGATTATTTCATCGCCCTAGACAGTGGACATCGTAAAATTTAAAAAATATGCACAAAATATGTTCATATTTTAGGTTTTGGTCAGTTTTTTCGGCTTTGGGACCACTGTGCGACGATCCAGACCCTCGATCTTCGTCTGTGACCTCGATCTCGTCCGCGATGCAAATCGAACGTGTCTCTCTCTCTTTCTCTCTCTCTCTCTCTCTCTCTCTCTCTCTCTCTCTCTCTCTTTCTCTCTCTGTCTGTCTCGCGGCCATAATCCTACGAAGCCGGCTCGGTTACAGTGTTTTATGGGGCTGGTGTGAAGGTAGAAAGAATTTTTCCTCAAGGTCGCTTCATTTACGAGATTTCAAGATCGTTGGAAGTTTCGTTTCGCAATCCCGAGGCCAATGAAAAGAGAAATTCAGCGCAACGCGCGCGAAACAAATAATTGCGCATTAAATCGAGCGCGCATGTGAAAAGTCAATACGTTATTTCAACCGTTCCACAGTGGTCTAGAAGTCAGCGAATTAATTATTGTGCGGGGAAAAAATCGACATTTTTCGGTTAAAATTACTTTGAAATATTTGAGTATAGTAAATGAAACATAATTTACAAGAAAATTTCAATTTTTTAACATTTTTTGTTCTCTAAAATTCCTTCAATGTTGTGTCCACTCACATTTCTTCCGGTGAAAATAGCCCCTAGTAATCCACCGACGCAATACTTAAATTTTCGAAGTTTCAAAATCAAAATTTCCAAAGTTTCAAGTTTTCAAAGTTTCAAATTCTTCAGTTTCAGCCATTCTTCGAACAACTCTAAGCGGGTGATCGTAGATACGTTCACTGAAATATTAAAATAAAATAACAATTTTCTCTTTGCCGTTTTTGCAGATGAAGTGAGCAATGCGTGCAAGTGCGTGCAAATTTTGTAAAATTTAATAATTTTTCTTAAAAAGTATCAGTTCGTAAAATGTATCATAAAGTGTGCGAAGGAAATCTAAACCTATCATTTTCCAGTTACCGCCATACTGATTTTATCACGTGTAACAAGATACTAATTTACGCACACTTCAAGAAAGAACTCGATCCTATTTTGACGTAATAATTTGTAACACTTGTTTAACGCAGAAAAACCAAATGTGGTTACTGGAATGTTGACAGTCTTGCTACCAATAATACTGTGATGTGATTTACTAATTTTGCTTTTGTTATTGTAGTATACATATCAAACTATCATGCAAGCATAAATTTTAACAGATTTACGTTATTTGGTATTTTTAATTTATTCGCAGTAGAACTGACTTTTAGACCGCAGTGCGTTCCCTTGGACATCGCGGGTTTATTTATTGTAATTGCTCGCAGCGAGCGTTCGTTTTCTACTAACTAAAAATACTACTAACTAAATTAAAACTACGGACTAAGTTTCACGAGGAAATTTTAATAAACCCCTCACCGTTGCACGGTTTTTAACAAATGACTGACAAGTGTACAAGGAGAGTCCTCGGGCGTGTCCAGCATAAATGCCCATTACTTTTGCATCGAATCGATACTTTTCGCACGCATACTTACCAGACTTTTTTACACTTTTTTTCACACCCTAGAGATAGAACGAACAAGGATCCAGCAGTTCTTGTAGTGTGAGAAAGTAACAGATGGCTGCGTCTACAGTAGATTCGTGCGAAACCGTCGTCTCGGTTAATTCTTTCTCCTCGAATACGCGAGTCCTCGAGAATGACGGAACTCCCATAATGCGTGTGTCTCGCGCAACCATTGTCCCGACAGTTTTCGTTCTCGATTAACACGCGGAGTTCCGAATAATATTGCAAAATTAATATTAACTACCGAACCAGTCGAAATGGCTGGTTTCTGATATTTTCTCTCGCAATTACTGAAATTATAAAAATTGTTAGCTGCAAAAGGTCGGCGATCAGATCGAAATTTTTCGTTCTCGATTAACACGCGGAATTTGGAATAATATTGCAAAATTAATATTAACCCCAGAACTACCGAACCAGTCGAAATGACTGGTTTCTCATATTTTCTCTCGCAATTACTGAAATTATAAAAATCGTTAACTATAAAAGGTCGACGATCAGATCGAAATTTTTCGTTGTCGATTATCACGCGGAATTCCGAATAATATTACAAAATTAATATTAACTACTGAACCAGTCGAAATGGCTGGTTTCTGATATTTTCTCTCGCAATTACTGAAATTATAAAAATCGTTAACTATAAAAGATCGACGATCAGACCGAAATTTTTCGTTCTCGATTAACACGCGGAATTCCGAATAATATTACAAAATTAATATTAACACCAGAAGTACCGAACCAGTCGAAACGACCGGTTCCTGATATTTTCTCCCGCAATTACTGAAATTATAAAAATCGTTAACTATAAAAGGTCGGCGATCAGACTGTTTTTCGCCGGCCTTCGGCGAGTTTGGAGCCGCGCGCGGCTTTTCGATCGAGCAGAAACGCTACCGGCAATAAAACGGTCCGCGCGGTCGTCCCGACACGCAAGCCATTAATTAATCCATTAGGCCAGTTACGTTGGCCGCAGTCTTCTCTCCCGTTTCGCGTGCAAATCCTCTCACTCCCTTTCTCTCCGCCGTGTTTCCCTCTCCCTCCCACCCTCTCTCCCTCCCTCGGTTCCGAAGACCGCGGTGTGCGACGGCACACCGTTCGGATAATTAATCCCTGTGAAATAAGAAACGAATATTGCGTTGCGAATTCCAGTTTATTGTCGGTGCACGCCGGCTATTCTTCGGTTCCGTGGCCATCCAGAGAGAACCGGCGCGGCGGCTACCGTGCACCGGCGTGCGTTTCTCCTCTTTTATATTTTTAACCCTGCCCGCGACGAGCCTCGACGTTTATGCCCTCTTGTAAACCACCCGGACAGACCGAGAGCCCCGTTCTTTCCGATACCTCTCTCCTCCGCCTCTAAATCCGCTCCGAGGCCCCTCCGCGATATTTCGCCTTCGAAACCATGCTCGATTCGCAGCCATTCACATCCGGCCGCAGTGCGCCATATGCGATTTCAGTTCAGTGAAAATTCATTTCCGAAAATGTGTTACGAAGTAAACGAGACTCGTAAGAATTTTCCTGGATTGACATTTCTCCAGAAGTACTGGAATTTCCCGAGAAATGGTCAATTATAAAATTTCTCGAGAAGGTACACTAGTTGATCTCGATGGCAGACGCCATTTTTGCAGTCCTTCGGTCCAGGGTGCTCGGAAACAATTGCGTTGAATCGATGGAACGACCGGTTAATCTCCATACTGTTTAATCTCTCTGGTAACCGAAGACTTTAGGCGAAATAAAAATTGTCTTGATCGCAGGCATTTCATTCATGATAACTACACTGCGGATGTTTAGGCGATTTCCAATTTTTCTGGTCAAATTTTAAGGAAATACAATAATATAAAATCGTATTTTTCGCGGGAGCAGTCTATGTGGATCCAAAGCAAATGAAAATCGTACTAAATTTCTATCGAATCTTGTGTCGTAGCATTTTTGGAAAATGTTCATAAGCCATAAACGCACGAAGACGCGCAGTCTATTAATAACTTTAACAAGCTGGAAGTAACAAATTTGCATTCACAAATCATTTCAGCCTCCGCTTCGAAAAAATTCGCAATCTACCGTCAACTAAATCGACAATGCTCGTGCAACGTCGTAGACGATGCTTGGAACCATTTACAACATTATTTATCAATCTCTTTAAATATATTTTTCCGAGGTACTTCTGCTACTCCTGATGGGGCTGGTCGGTGCGTGCAATGGAGTGGTGGATCAGACTGTGGATCTCCATGCAAAATAAAAATCGCCAGTAGGCATTCGCTTCTCGATTAAAATTTCTCGAGAAATACTAGAATTTCTCGAGAAACGAGAAATAGTCAAGTATAAAATTTCTCGAGCAATTCTCGAGAAAGAATTCTCTGTAAGGAACACTGATCGAGAGCAACGAAGACAAGGAGGATCGATCTCGGGATAAGGAGGCGGGATCCTTCCGATCTCGCGAGTCGAAGGAAATCTTTCCCTTTCGACGCAACGACTCATTGAAATCGTCTGATAACGAGCAATCAAAAAGAGAGAAATAATCAATTATAAAATCTTGTTGGAATTTATTTTGTAAATGGAACAAAATGAATCTTTTATTGTCTTTAGAAGGAAGGATCGTTTGAATCGACTTTAGATATACATTGTACATTGTCCCAGGCATGGGATCCTCGATCCTCTGATGTTTATATCGAATTGTTGCACCTCTGTTTCATTTTCTTGTTTCATTCGCGACGTTTCTCTCAAACAGTGAAGACCTGTCTAACAAAGTGCTATCAGAGAACTTTTAACCCCTTGCACTACTTTCACGAGTCTGACTCGTGATGAAGATTCTGAACAGAGTCTAATAAATATGTATGTTATCAGTTTACAATTCTATTTTGGCATTCTTAGTGCACAACTGTTGAAGAATATATAGGCACACAATAGACACGAATGTTCTCCTTTCCTTAGGAAATTACGAATTACAAAAAAGTTGTGATTGTCATTGAAAACGTAAAATACATCGTAGTGCAATGGGTTAAAATAAAAATCTCCATTCTACATACTGAAGAAAGAGTGTGCTCTGATTATATATACACCCGTATCCCATTAAATCTCTCGAGAAATTCCGGAGAAGGGAAGCTAGTCAGGATCGAAAAGAAAATTGGGAGAGAGAAAGGAATTTTGAAGGTAGCTCGTCCTCCGAAGTTGACAGGTTGAACTGTCTGGCTCGACCGCGAGAAACTAGATTGGCTCTCGCAGGCGAGCGATGAGAATCCTTTGTAGCAGTTCGAGGAGCGACAGAGGGCTGGTCTGGGTCGCTCGTCCAGACAAAACCGGCGTGGGAGCGAGCGCACGCAGGCTCCCACGAGCCTGCATTGTGCGTGATACGCATCTATACGTCATTTACCTGGCTACCTGCCGGGGCCTGGCTTCGTTCTTTTTCGCGGCCGGCGTCGCCCTCGCAACGATTTTCCGTGCTTTAACCCCTTTCCGGAGCCACCTCGCTTCGCACACCCTGCTGTCGATCCGCGCGATCCACGGAGAGCCTCTCCAGGTGTCGGCGCAACAAAAATCTCTCGTCGATCCCCCCGTTTCTCAAAGAGGCTGAAACTCGAAACGGTAGGCATCTGTTTTGCACGATAGAACGACGCTTTTCCAGATGGTAGCTCGCAAAAATTCCCCGTACAGCTAAAACTTATCGAGCAGAATCGAAGTTGCAATGTTGAAAGGAGAATTCTGCGAACATCCTTTCGGCCTTCCACCATTTTGCGGTACCGCAATCGTATTTGCTACCCACGATACACAAAAATTGGTTCACGAATATCCACGATTAATTTCAAAGCGTGGGAACAGTTGCACGAGAGTGATTTCATATTGGAGATTCGTACAGCGATCGATTGAAATTCCGAGGGTTGTAGGAACATGATATTTGGAGTAGTATGAAACGGCAGAAACTGTGATTATTTTATATTCGCCGGTACACCGATCTGCATTGAGAGATTCTTACAAAATCCGAGTAATTGAATTAACCCTTACCACTGGAATGGCAACTGTAACGCGCCATTAAAAATTGCTGTATCACTATTGTATTATATTTTTCACACTATTAAATTCGCTCGCATTTAATAAATTACTAAAGATTTCAGTATTGCACGAGTTAATCGCACCATTTTCCTATGTATAACATGAAAATTATATATATATACAGGGTGCGGCCGAATAACATGTACAAGCAAGTACGAAAAATATATAGAATAGAATTTTTACATCCGAAGCTTTGTTTTCGAGAAAATCCAATTTGAAAACGCAGCGAACACGCATACTATTCGATATTCATCGTCCTACGTGTACGACCATGACCAGCCAATTCTACTTTCTACATATGGACCGTTTATTTTTAAAGTGGTGTAAGTCCGTTTACAGCCCATAAATGTGTGTGTTATCGTACTCTAATTCGCCCAAAACAAATCTATATAATCAAATTAAATATTGATAAAACAATAGAAACAATGCCAGACCTCATATACCATAATTTGCCTATATTTTTAAACGAACAAATATATTAACCTTTCATTTTCTCGAAACAAAAGAAAATGGACTTACACCAGTTTCAAAATAAACGGTCCATATAGTAGAGCACACGAACCGATCTTTATAATTCAATTTTCTCGAAAACGAGGCGTCAAAGGAAAAAATGTTATTCCTTCGTTCCGGTTTGTAATCACATGTAGAATCACCCCCTGTCCGCTTGTACACGTTATTCGACCGCACCCTGTACATAGAAGGGAAATAAGGTTCGGGTCATTCATTTTTAGTGCGACATGTCCAGATAGACCGAATTTTATAAAGACCTTTAGAATTCGAAAGGGTCAAAACAACATCCCCTATAATACATTCGACATCTCTAGATTCGGTTTCGTTAATCAAATTACTCTGACTTTGTTAGAATCTCTGGGAACGATGGCAGTTAACACTAGAACGACTTCTTTTACAATTACTGGAATTATAAAAATGTTTTCATCGGAAATTTTTTAACGAACCTCTTCATTGAAGCACGCATTACACTAAAAGTTGTATGAAGTCCGAATGGGCGCAGTCTTGTCACTGTTACAAAGCAATATACGTCAGTCACATTTATTCTATTCGTTCTAGTGTTAACGCGTTAAGTATTCAACTCAATATGAAATTTCGTACGAAATGTCGGAAGAAACGTTTCGTTTTTCGGTGTTGAAATAGCTTCGACCACAGGCTTTCAGCGCGAAGGGTTGACAGTATTTAGAACCAGAAAACGGGTGAATCTGCACCCGAGGAAGGTACGAGGCTGATCGGGCAACGATCGTCGTAATCGGCCAATTAAAACTGTGCCCGTTTCCGACCAGCAATAAAGCCGTTCGGAGCGTTTTAAAGCGGCTGCTTCTAGATAAGAGTATCGGAAGAATGATAATTAGCGGCAGGATTCACGACGCTTCGGCTGCCGCGATTAAGATATCGATTGAACGGAGAAAAGAGAGAGAGAGAGGGAGAAAGAGAAGCCGATGAACCAAGATCCGCGGACGTCCGTACACGAGACGAACGATAAACCCGTTCCTCGCGAGATAGGTGGGTTCGCAGGAGCCGATTTTCGGTGGCGTGTACGGCAAGAGGAACGGAACGGAACGGAACGGGCGGCAGCTCGCTCGCAGAAAGGATAGGCCGAGGGGCAATTAATTAAACCGAAGCAAATAAGCCTTTAGAAGATTCGTCGCCGTCAGGCATCGAAGACAGTCGGTCCCGGGATCGACGGAGGCGCTAATCGTCGCCCGAAGCTATCATTAGTCCCCGGTTTCGCCCTGTCTCCCGTGTTCGCATGCTCGTTTATTGGCGTTGGTGGCGCGCGCGCTAGATACTCTGCTGCTTCTTCGAGGCGCAGCCACCGGGGGGGAGGCTCCCTCTCTCACTCTCTCTCTCTCTCGATCACCCTCGATCGCATTTCGAGTCCCTTTTGATCGGTCGCAGAACCGCGACGGCGACGTTTTCCCGCTCGACGACCGATTCGACCTTTTTCCCTGGCGAGCCGGTATCTCGTTGAACGTCAATGAAACACGTAAGGTCGATCCTTTCATATTCACGCTCCATTAATGATCTCGTTTCTCGGGCTCGATCGTGACACGGTTTCGCGAGACCGGGGGAGATCGATCGTCGATTTTTCGTGCGTCACGAGCCGCCGACGCACGATCTCACGGTTTCCAGTCGGCGGAGAGAACCTGTATCGAGGGAAAAACGGGAGCTCTCTCTCTCTCTTTCTCTCGATCTATCTATCTATCTATCTATCTTTGTGCTCTGTTTATCGTGTCGGACGGTGTTAATGCATTTTCAGTTATCATGAATCTTATCGGCGAGCGTTCCGGTTTTTATCCGGTAGAATCGGCGGCGGTTGCGCAAGCGCGCTCGCGAGCGTAAGCGGCGCGCTCGCGCGATTTCATTGAGCCGAGCGAGCAAAAGACCCGTTTCCCTTTTCACACCGAGCCGCGCCGAGCGACGCCGAGCCGATCCAATTCACCGTTCGGCACAGAACGTGTAACAGCAACACCGCGAACGGCCATTAGCTTTTTAATTCGCGGCCGAGTACGCTCGTTTCCTCTCCGCCGCGCCGCGCCGCGCCGCTTCGCCGCTGAAAAACCACGGCAGACCTACTGACGAACGCGCTCTCCGACCGAGCGGAGAGACAGTCGTCCCCGCTCCCCCTCGGCTCCGCTCGGCTCCTCCTCGAGTCCAGAGGAAAGTCGCGGGGATGATCGATGGCGCCGGAAGCGACGCTCGATCGCGGGAGAAACGATTAAGGTCGACTTTCCGGCCGCTTTTTGTCGCGAGCTCGTTATCCGACGATTTCAATGAGTCGTTGCGTCGAAAGGGAAAGATCTCCTTCGACTAGCGAGATCGGAAGGATCCGGCCTCCTTATCCCGAGATCGATCCTCCTTGTCTTCGTTGCTCTCGATCAGCGTTCCTTACAGAGAATTCTTTCTCGAGAATTGCTCGAGAAATTTTATAATTGACTATTTCTCGTTTCTCGAGAAATTCCAGTATTTCTCGAGAAATTTTAATCTAGAAGTGAGTGCCTATTGGCGATTTTTATTTTGCATGAAGATCCACAGTCTGATCCACCACTCCATTGCAAGCACAAATTATTACGTCAAAATATCGAGTTCTTTCTTGAAGTGTGCACAAATTAGTATCTTGTTGTATATGATAAAATCAGTATGGCTGTAACTGGAAATGGTAGGTTTACGTTTCCTTCGTACACTTTATGATACATTTTATGAACTGATACTTTTGAAGAAAAATTAGTAGAATAGGTTTTACAAAATTCCCGAGAATTCTTTCTCGAGAATTTCTATAATTGATTATTTCTCGTTTCTCGAGAAATTCCAGTATTTCTCGAGAAATTTTAATACAAATTTTAATACAATGGCGCATAAATAATAATATCAAAGTCATGCAAAACAATCTTCATTCGTCTCAGAAGTAATATAATTTTGATTACAATATTCATATTAATCGGTCGCACATCGATGGTGCCTGTGAGGCACACATTATTTGTTTTATAGGTGGAAGTGTTTCGGAGATTTGAAGCTCGAATTTGTATTTTTAAACGCAATACTATACTTTTTATACCAAAATATGGAAGAATGTCGAATTCTGAGTACAAAAGTATTGACCTACATTAGCCCTAAACCCAATAATTAAACAGTAATTTCACTTTATCAATAACACTCTTTCACTTTGTCAATGGATATCGCTTAGAACATTTATATTAATTGCGATAAGCTACCAGGTCACCCACGTTAATAAACATAGTCACGCAAACAACTCTCCGCCATGCGGAAATCTATGATAACGTTGAATTTCTAACCTCATATTACGCTAAGAAAATTTCCAGAAAATAAAGTATATAGAAAAATGCAGGACAACGGGAGTGCAGAATTTTCTTCCGATTCGCTGGAATTTCGAAACACACGTATTCGGTAGATTCCGTTCGAAATCATCGTCGTGACTCGATGTTATAGTGCGAGGGGTTAATATAGTTTCAATAGATTTAAGGTTCTTGTGATATCATTACTGTTTTGTGCTCCTCCGATTCATTTTCGCCACAAAATTCGCATCCTATTCACGTATGTATACGTGTTTTACACGGTATTCGTGACAAAATCCGAAGAAGTCGAGGACAATGGAACATCGTTCTTCAATATCCGAAGTTTCTACCGTTATGCACGAGCGTGTGGCGAACGAGCACAATCGGCGGACTGGTAATAATTAACAGGCGAGCCGCGGCAACCTCGAACGACGTACATACGTTTCCTACCATGATTTCTGCGCGGTGGTCCGTCAGAAAAATGGAAACCTCGTCGCCGCGGTCGTACAAGGAACGTTAATCAGCGTATTTGCATGCGTTCGAGTCTTGCGACGACCGAGGGGGGAAATGGGGAGTAGAGACACGAGATCAAAGCCTGGGGATCGGTCAAATACGCGAGCGCGACGAAGAGGGACAAAGATCGATCGTTAATTAAAGCGCGCGCGAGGAGCGTCTCCGGCGAGCGTGGCCGAGAGTACAGCGAAGCGTCGTCACGAGGAAAGAGGACGAGGAGGACGAAGAGGAGGAGGTGGAGGATGAGGAGAAGGAGGAGGTAAAAGGTGGAGGTGGAAGACAATGCCGGATAGCAAACACGGCTCGTGCATTTCGGCGAGGTTGCGGAGAGCCTTCGTCGTAGCCTCTTTCGCCCGTGTTCCCCGGCCGTTTCGAGTTCACGCATCGACGGCCACCGGCGATTTTTCACCAGCCCTCGGCCGCGATCCAAGATAAAAAGGCCCATTTGCGTCGAGCATACACGCTGTACCTATCGCAAATTGCTACTCTGTTGCGTGACGAGACTGCTCGTTGCGTTTTTAGACCGATCTCGACAACCGAAACTCTTCGTTCGGCGCCGAGGGCTGAAAATCGATGTCCGATTCTTTCCTGAACATCGATATACGATTCTTTCTTCGTGAATTACGAGCCAAGACTCGTTCGTATCGATAATGCATAGCAAAGAATGTGACAAAAGTTTAGTCACAGACTTAAAACCCTTCCGTTCAAGGCCAAGACTCGTTCATATCGATAATACATAGCAAAGAATGTGACAAAAGTTTAGTCACAGACTTAAAAGCCTTTGGATCAAGGCCAAGACTCATTAATATCGATAATACATAGCGAAAAATGCGACAAAAGTTTAGTCACAGACTTAAGGGGGCCAGCAGGCATTTGGCCTTGACTAAAGTAAGGTTATGTTACGCTGTGCCTCTTTTTCTAGACATTTTACGTCTTGAATAAGTAGGCAATCAATTAAAAATGCATACCACCGTGTTTGTTCCACCGTTTTGTCTTTACTTCGTCTGTCCAGAGCCTTTTCTTCTATATAAACACTAAATCTTTCGAAATTAAGAGAATCTCTCTACGGCAGCCATGTTGTGACGTCATCCTTGCTTCAGAAAGCGAGATTTCTGCAGAATATTACAAATTACTCGACGATCAGATAGAAATTCGCAATTTGGGCTCCATACAGACGTAGATTGGACTTTTAGGAAACACAAGTGACCATTTTTTAACTGCTCATTGCAGTATTGAAGCGTCAATTTGTCAAGATTTTCACCCTTGCAAGTTCATACACGTATATGGATTTCATGTATGTGGGTCGTTACACACAGTCGACCAAGACTCGTTCATATCGATAATACGTAGCAAAAACTGTGACAAAAATTTAGTCACAGACTTAACACCCTTCGGTTCAAGGCCAAGACTCATTTATCGATAATATATAACAAAAAATGTGACTAAAGTTTAGTCACAGACTTAACACCCTTCGGTTCAAGGCCAAGACTCATTTATCGATAATACATAACAAAAAATGTGACTAAAGTTTAGTCACAGACTTAACACCCTTCGGTTCAAGGCCAAAACGGAACTTAAGTCATTATCTGAAAGCTCTGAAAGGAAATTATGCATTACCGACCTGCAGTCTCTGCAAAGGTCACGTAATTACCCTTGGCTCTTAGCAAACAAGCTTTTTCACGGTAATTAAGAAATCCTTTCATCCAGGACCCAGTCCACAAATGAAATGGGAGTCTTTTCGACCGTGCCGGAGTCGATTAATTTGTCGAGATCGCGAAGTACAGATTACGATCTTCGCGTCCACACAAGCAACACGTAGCAAAGGTGTTTCCGCGCGGCGTTAATCAGCTCTTCTTAATATGCCAGGTGCCTCGCGATACTTGTCCCACCCCTGGTACATAATAGATTCGATGGGGTAAGATAGATCTCTGTGTAACCGCAACGAAACACAGTTGCCAAGGTGCACTTAAGTTGGACGTCGTTGGAGCAAAACTGAGTCTACACTATTTGAAGCAACATAACTTTTGAAAATTTAGATCAAATCACTTGAATGTTATCGAGAAGTTAGAAGGATTAGTTTATTAAACGAGGTGTAAACAATTTTTGAGAAAAGCTTGAATTGGTCGGAACCGCAAAAGAAATAGTAAAAGTTTTATTTCTTTTTCAGCTTTCTTATCTGAGCCTGTATTGAAAATTTAAAAAGTGTGTTCGATTCGCCTGAATAAATTATTTCCATGGTGAAAATTTCATCGATATTGGTTAATTCGTTCACGAAGCGATTAGACTGCATCTCTATGGAGAATAAAAATGGCGTTCGACCAGAGAACTGTGGAATTTAACTTGAAAAATTCCTCACGGGAATTAAAATCAGGCAATGAGGAATATATAATATATAAGGAAAGCAAAATGAGAAAGAATTACATCTTGATTCGATAAGAAATCAACAATTCATTATCGACAACCGCATCCAAAACACTTCAAGAAGGTGGGACACTTTTAATCCCACAAAGAGTTACAGTATACTTCACAATTTCTGAGTCGGTTTTACCCCACTCCACCTTACATAAAAGGTGTGTCCTTTATTTCTAAAGACGCGTACAGTACAAGACTCGTTCGTTATTGTCGCTGGATGAAGGTCACCTTCTAACAGTAAACAAACGTTCTGCCGTACAAATCCGGCGAAATACCGAAAACGATTCACGCGATCCACGTGACCGCATCCAAAATACTTCAGAAAGTTGAGACACTTTTAATCCCACAAAGAGTTACAATAAACTTCACAATTTCAAATGAGAAAGAATTACATCTTGATTCGATAAGAAATCAACAATTCATTATCGACAACCGCATCCAAAATACTTCAAGAAGGTGGGACACTGTTAATCCCATCGTGCCACAAAGAGTTATAGTAAACTTCACAATTTCTGAGTCGGTTTCACCCCACTCCACCTTACATAAAAGGTGTGTCCTTTATTTCTAAAGACGCGTCCAATACAAGGATCCTGTCCAAGTCGTTATTGTCGCGGGATGAAGGTCACCTTCTAACAGTAAACAAACCTTATAAATCCGGCGAAATATCGAAAACGATTCACGCGATCCACGTGATCTTCAGCGTCTGCGATCCTAAAACCGCCGCTTTCGTTTCCGCTCGGTTTCGGAATAATATTTCACCGTGCGATGAGAAGATGGCGAGAGAGAGGCTGGGGGGGGGAGAGGAGGGGAATAATGGAGGGCCTCGGTGGACAAAAGAGAGGATGCAAGGTTTAATTTCGGCGAGAGACACGGCAGTTTCGTCATCGGCGACGGGTTGCGTCGCGTCGGGCCGAGCGGGCCGCAGCGTCCGCGAGCAAGTGGAACGACGACGGGCCGTTTTCGAGGCTCGGAGGCACAGAGGTCACCGACGACCTGCGCGAAGAGGGCACCAGCGAGAGGTGGAAGCACGCTTCGGTGCTCCCGGCCGTAGCGACGAGTCGCGTCGAGCCGACTCGAGCTGAATCGAGCAGAATCGAGTAGACGCGCACGACTCTTCTGCCCGAGGACCGGACAGGGGCGGAGGGGGGTGGTGGTGCCCGATTAAACGATTCGGTGTCTCGATTATCGGCGATCCGAACGCTTATTACGGGCCAAAGGGCTGCTCGAACCCTCCGCCCATTTAATCGGCTCGCTTTGATATTTGTAGATACTGCTTGCACCCGGAACGAATCTACCGCCGCGATCGTCCAACTTAATTGCACCTTGGCAACGATATCTAATCAACGTTATTTCTCAAATGTACATGGATCTAGCAAATGAAAAAATTAGTACATTTTAATCAATATTACGGTTTTGATAAATATTGAAACTTGGACGTTTTAAGAACAGTTTTCCATAGAGATGCACAGTCTTACAGCTTCAAAGAACAATTTAAAAAAAGATTAACATCTAAAGATTATTTCTTAAATGCCCATGGACCTCGAAAATGAAAAAATTAGTACATTTTAATGAATATTACAAAAATATACAATATTAAATATTAAATAAATATACAATATACAAATAAATATACAATATTAAAAAATTGTTTCGATTTCTCTCGATTTCTTTTTTCTTTAAATTGAAGAGCAGACTTTTGCGACGAAAAGTTTTGTTTTTTAATAGCAATTCATGCGCGTATTCTATTAAAGAAGTAACATTGAATATAGTAGGAAAAATTTGCGAAACTTTCTACATTAACAGAGCATATTCTTTTAATTTAAACCAATTACAATATTCATAGTACATCTTCTTTTATATAATAACTCAAGAATTAGGAAGATTGAAATAATTTAAGCGTATAACTGTGCTATTCTCAGCTTGTTAGAAAGACTGCAATATCAACAGAACGTTTATCTTCCATAAAAATGCACAGTCTAATAATTTTCACCCGCGAAGCTCGTTTGACGTGTATACATGTGATCCAAAATTCCACAGTCTTCGTTGCTAATAATATAACAAAATGTGTCGCAAGAAATCGGGAACAAGCAAGTCTGTCAGAGAATTAATAGTAAATCGGCATAAGGAAGGCAAATCGTATGGTGAGATTGCACAACTTGTGAACAGAAGCGAGTCTACAATTCATTATATTTAGAAATTTAATAAGAAGAAATTTAATACGCAAGCATCTTATGCATCAAGGGCCGACATAAATCGGCTTCCGGCACCGAAAGGGTTAAGCAAAAAATCTCCAGAATCTCTGGAATCTCGTTTCCAACAAACTCTTTCCAATTCTTCTGTTCTCTAACAAAAATCTTTCTCTTTCTGTTCCAGGTAAGTGTTCCTTCGACACACTTCAAGTACGGACTATCCTCGCTCGCCCGAGGAGGGTACAGGCATGTTCGGGCCCGGTCCGAGGAACGTAATTTTTCCGTTGGGCCGGAAAGGGGACAGAGACGCGGTTTCTAAACACCGGGCACAATGGTAACGCGCGAGTCTCGGTACGTACTCGCTGAGCGAGCGAGCGAGAGAACGCTCGGGTTTGGTTGGGTACGTTTGAGGTGTGCTCATGTAGATAAGCTCCGATAATGACCGGACGTGTGCTCACCCAGCCAGAACTCTGCGAACTCCCTCCTCCTCGTGCCTCCTCGTTCCCTGTCTCTCCCTCCCCTTCTCCTCTTCGTCCTCCTCCGCCTCCACCTCCTCGTGGTTGTTCACCGCCTCCTGCCTCCACCTTGTTGTGTTCTGTGACCACGTTTCTTCTTCCCTCGGGGAGAGGAGTAGCAGCAGAGAGCGAGAGAGAGAGAGAGGGAGAGAGAGAGAGAGTCCGAAGGACTGCGCTTGCTAGCCGAGGAGAGACACACGCGTTGCCCCGGCGTTGTTGCTTCAACAAACCTTCGAGCCTTCCTTCGTGGCCTCGTGCGACCCTCGAGCCACGCCGGGAGAAAGAGGAACGCACCCTTCCGGAACACTTCGAACCCTCCCCGATCGATTCCCGAACGAGATCGGAACGAGATAGATCGGATCGTGCGACGCTGCCCGATACGCGTCACCGGCCGCCGCAAGCGGACCGCGGAAGCTTATGCAAATCCGACGAGTTTACCAGCCATCTTCGGAGAAACCGAAATTAGACAACACTCCATTTTTTCTTCCGTCATCGGTATCTCTCGGTTGTGTAACGATTCCTCGAATTCGTGCGATTCCCAGACGCTAAACGGCCACGCGGAGATCCCGCTGCGGAGATTATACCGGCTAACGAGAGTTTAATTAATGCGAACGGTGGAGTGTTTGCCCCGAAAACCCGGGAAAATGTCAATCTCGATAATTGAACGTAAACTGTAATTTTGTACTGCTCTAGATTGTTGAACGTGTGGAGAACAATATACTAAATTTCTTTTATTCGTTTACAAGTTTGCGAATCTTTGAACTTAAAAGAAAGTCAAGAGATTCTACGACTTGTATTGCCTTTCCAATCATTTAGTACATTTTTGAGTGATTTTGAAATGCTTTGAAGAAGCTGTGTAATTCTTTGCATTGTGGATATCTTTTAGGAAAGTATGGACCACACTTTCAGACTGGTTTCAGTTTTTTATTATACTCATTTATAAAGTTATTAATATTTGTGTACGATGTAGAATTCAGAAATTACTTTTACAATTGTAAGACTTCATTAACGATTTTATTATGGTTCCGAGTGAGTCCCGATGGTCTTATTGGTCTCATTATATTCGGTAGAGATTTGTGATTACAAGCTGATAAAGTTTGCTTCCGGATTTGTGCGGATTGACGTTTTATAGCTAATTTAGTATTAGCGTTTAAAAATGTTTTACGTACGCAAATTAACGGTAATAATTTTAAAATATTCTTAAAATACATATCCACTTATTAAAACGTTTCACGATCTACATATTTCATATTAAAATAATAATTTACATTTACATACATACAATAATTTTCATTTTAACATAGTTTACGTGTAAAAACACTTTCTCCCGCTTTTCGGTGCACGTACTCCACAATCGCCACCATTTTTCAATCGTTTCCGATAACCTGAGGGAAAAAAGGTTCGAACAAAAGATTAACAGTATTCAAACGTCCACAAATTACAATACATAAAATTTCGAAAAAAAATTCTTTTTATAAAAAGTGGGAATCAATTTAATTTTTTAACTGTGAAGATACATTTCTGATTTCATAATGTTATAGCTGATGTGAAGACGAATTCAACGACCTGCTACATTATGGCATCGAGCCTATATATTTATTTATTTGTTGGCTTAAACCAAGTGGTTTATATAGCAAGTACAGTGTTTTTACATTTGGCTTACAGTAAATGGGTTTACATTCTTTCTAAATTCTAACGGAACATTGTTTAAGGAAATTATAAATTATTTTCAGTCCTTTCATATCAGGTTTACAGGTACTTGCTTTTAAGGAGCTTTGTCATGGAGCCTATATATAACGATTAAATAATTTTTTCCGGCTTTTCGGGCCAAATGAGCCCGACGAGACGATGGAACACCAGATACCGATGACAACCCCTTTAAGTCTCACCCTTTAAACTCGCCCTTTAAACTCGCCGTCGCGTACGCCAACAGTTTTCCGATTATTTACTCCCGTCGCGGTCGCGAAAGTCATGTGCCGCCATTGTAGCCTCGTGTTCCGCGCGTCCGAGTAGATCCAGTCTCGCTTTAAATTGTAAATCGATCGTTCGCGGGACGAGACATTTCGACCGAGCGGAATATCGATTTCTCCAACGATCCGTGAACTATTTGAACCTACTGCGAACGTCGCTGCGCACAATGCCGATTATGTTCGAGCGAATCGCGGTTCGCCGAGAAGCGCTCGAGGGATCAAGGCAGTGAATTACAAAAATCAAGTTATCGAGATTCCAACTGACGTCCAGAATAAATCTGCATGGAACAAAAATAAATCTGCATACTGCCGACAAAAGTTTTTCCGTTTCTAATGCCGAGTGCCCTGCATTAGTTGCACATTACATTAATTACTAATTTAAATCCCATTAACGCCAGGTTTACGGGACCCGTCAGAATGACGGGCTCTAATATTTTTAATTTACTATTATTGAGATTGCGAAGATCCATCTACGTGGAATTGCTCAACAAACTTATTTCCTTAGGTATATTTCATTTAAAAAGTGCCCGAAAACTCGGATGAACACTGAACAATTCTATTTTTATAAAGCGATGTAAAATCATCGCTTTTAATGCTCCGCAAACCTAATGCTGATGCGCCTAATGCTGCCGCATTCGGGAACAGAAATTGCAGCGCGTGAATTCACGTCAGCGGCAATCAGGAATAGAATTGAAAATGACGCGTTTGCAATTATAAAACCAAGTAATCTAATCTCAATTCAGTAATCTAAATTGGGTAATGATCACTTGTGATTCCGAGTTTCAATTTGTACCTAGACATTTACAAAATCCAAGCAACAAAAATCCTTTCACGCTTTTACAGACGGTTGAGAAAAAGAGATAAGCGACAACCGCGAAGAAAGTTGTGCCAACTATAGTACTTGTTCTGAAGTACAAGTACTATAAGTACTTGTAAGTACTATAAGTACTATAAAGTATTGGTAAGTACTATAAGTACTATAAAGTACTTGTAAGTACTATAAGGACTATAAAGTACTTGTAAGTACTATAAGGACTATAAAGTACTTGTAAGTACTTGTAAGTACTATAAGTAGTATAAAGTACTTGTAAGTACTATAAGTACTATAAGTACTATAAAGTACTTGTAAGTACTATAAGTACTATAAAGTACTTGTAAGTACTAACAAGTAAGTACTATAAAGTACTTGTAAGTACTAACAAGTAAGTACTATAAAGTACTTGTAAGTACTAACAAGTAAAGTAAGTACTTACAAGTACTTACTTGTAAGTACTATAAAGTACTTGTAAGTACTTGTAAGTACTATAAAGTACTTGTAAGTACTATAAAGTACTTGTAAGTACTATAAGTACTTGTACTTTAGTAAAGTACTACTATACTGTACTAGTAAAGTATACTAAAGTACTATAGTACATATTGGCCGCGCGGAGGAAGGTATGGTCGTTCATAGACGTTCATGGTCGCCGAACGGTGGAAATTTGACTGGACGAAGACCGTAGAAAAATTCTATAAATAAATCGTCGGCATTCCTCGCGATTTCGTTCGAGGTTTTCGGCTCGTCTCAGCTCTGCTCCGCTCGGCTCCGCTCGGCTCGGCTCCGCTCGGCTCGGCTCGGTATCGGCGCGGAGCGATCTATCGAGTAGTCGCAGTTAGCGAGTACGCCATTGAATAATTCTTCCGGCGTGGAGGCTCCGCGCGCGCCGGAAACGATCTGTTACCGCGCGACACGAAAGGCACGCTCTCCTGCTCAGGTGTGAGATCGACATCGTAATGTCGAGCTTCGTGGATCGCGAAAATCAGGGTCCCCTCGATCCCGTATCCCAGGCGAATTTAACGCGGGGCCCGATCGTACACCGACTAGAACGGTCACGTACCGGTACCGACGCGGTCACCCCGAGCTTCGAGCTTTTACCAAGCGGCTGTCCACTTCCGGTCCAAGTTTGGACACCGTAACGAGCTTAACACGCCGCGCGCCGGCCGTATGTGGGTGACACAATTCGTCCTGCGTCGTTACAAAATTAATTTTC
Source organism: Halictus ligatus (assembly GCA_028454255.1). NCBI lineage: Eukaryota > Metazoa > Arthropoda > Insecta > Hymenoptera > Halictidae > Halictus > Halictus ligatus. The sequence continues at coordinate 19,044,148 of CM052146.1, forward strand.
TTCATAACATAGTCGTTCGAGCAGCAGGATCTCAAAAAGTAATCCCTATAATCGGCTTTAATTCTACAATTTTTATTACAATGACTTAAATGTACTTTTACTTTGCTGGATTTTACTTTCTGATGATGAACGTATTTATAGTTTGTCC
>CM052146.1:19044395-19059336 GCA_028454255.1 Halictus ligatus
TCCCATAATGGCCGACGAAAATATGACAAACACGTGAAATGATAAAATTGACAGATATTTATCTGACGACAACATTCTCCTTCTCTCAGGAAAATTATTCCAACAATTCGCAACTACCATTCGATTCAAATACCATTCAAATACAATTCAAATACCATTCAAATACCATTCACACGCCGTTCAATTTTCGGTACGCAAATCAATTGAAAATCGAAAGTAGAAACTCCGGAAAGTTCTTTCAGAAAATCCGAAGACGCAACTTCTTTTCGCGAAGAGTGGAAGAACGGCGTGCAGAGTGTTTCGAAAATTCGCGAGGAAAGGAAGAGGAAAGAGGAGAAAAGGGAAAGAGCCGCGTCTGGTTCGCGCCGGCCGTCCCATAATGGCCGACGAAAATATGACAAACACGTAGAAGTGATAGCGCCGGAAACGGGCAGTTGTCTAACAATAATGTACTGGAGTACGAAGCGAGTTAGTGAATGAACGGGACGAACCGGCCAGGCGAGGCACGATCGCCTATCCGTCTACACGGCCGACACGCTGCATACGAATGCTTCGTTCACGCTAACTGTGCCCCGTCTTCGTGGAACGTCGCGCGGTTTCGGGGACGGGGAACACCTCCACGGCGATCGATCATCCTCTCCCGCGTTTATGCCATCCTTCCGTCGAATTTCAATCGCTGCACACGGTCCGGAATTCCTCCCGGAATCCCGGCGAATCGCAGTCGATTATATTATCCGATCCTTATCATTCGCCGCGCGGAGTTTCGATTCCGACTGAAAACAAATTCCTCGCTTATCGCTACGTTCAAAAGTATATTAGGTAAATGTATATTATTATACTTATACAAATTGCAATGAATTTGTTTTGCCTGTAGTTCTATACCGATCTTAGAAGAGGAAACACGTATTCGTAAAGCAGTGTTCCGAATATTCTAAACAGTATAATTTTTGTTTGCAACCCTGTAACAAAATGGCGGCGTCCGTGCCTTACGAGGATCGTATTCGTCGTTGCATACTTTTTGTAACAATAACAACAGAGGCGAATATTTAAGACATAAATTAGACGACGTCTTTGCCATAGTTTATAGAACTTAACCCCTTGCGCTACGATTTATTTGACTGTTTCAGTGACTAGAATTTCTTTGTGATTCATAATTTCATTAAGAAAGGAGAGAAATTTATATCTATTGTATGCGTGTACGTTCTTCACTAGCTATACATTTACAACGCCAAAATTTAGAATTTTATTTCCGTTTAAAGGAAATTAATAATATACATATCTATTGGACTCTGTTCACAAATTTCATCGCGAGTGTGACTCGGTATTGTAGGGCAAGGGGTTGAACAGGCACCTGAACAGATTTTTAATATTTTTCGTTGCTTTGATTTCCTGAGGAACGAGTTTTTTTCGGATCTCTGGAGCATTATTTAAGAAATAAAACATTCTGTACAAAATGTAAGGAGGCACCCTCAGTCAAATTTTGCTTGACGAACCCTGGATTTCAACGAAAGGGGGATTGACAATTTGCAGGAAAGATACTGTCCTTGATAATGATGGAGATTACATAACAAATCAAGTAATAAAAACCTGAATCTCCTACAAAGTTTGTTTTAAATTTCAAAATAATTGATTACTTATTTGCAATTTTAGTTTGTGGAGTTTAATTAAGAAGGTACGCGTGTAGAATTTCAATATTGAAAATTTGGAGGAAAGATGGCAAAACGTCCTTGCCAATGCTGGAGAATTGACTTTGCTACAAAGTTTGTTCCAGATTTCAAAATAATTGATTGCTTATTTGCAATTTTAGTTTGTGGAGTTTAACAATGTAATTTTGGAAAAATTTTAGTACATGTTACTTTTTGGAGATTCAGATATATTCTAACGGGAAAGAATTATTTTTCGGTTTAGTATAAGGTTTACTATTTTAATAAAAATATAATAACATGAAAATATAAATAAAACAAAAGAAATAACAGAAATCAAAATCTTGGATATACGTATGGAAATACGTGCCCATTCATTTATCGGTTAGGTGTTCGTTTTTTAGGTGAAGTTTACACGCTCTGTAAACGTACAACAAAAGAATTTTAAGTTTTGATATTCAAGGGTTTTAATACATGGTTATTTTAGATTATATTCACACAGTTAGTTTTTGCTGATTCGAAAGTTACTTTTGTCCAGCTAAAAAGGCCATTCGTCACACTGTGCGGCGGCCAAGTTTGGCTTTTTCAGAGTTTCGGGGTAGTGCAAAGGGTTAATTCCTAATTCGTCGATCGAAACGTCGAAAAGACCGCACCGGTCGATCGAGAACGAATCGAACGTTTCGTTCGTTCCGAGAAATCTCGTTAGCAACTTCACGAGTACGGGGGAGCGTGCGTGTCAAAGCTTCTCGACACACCGGGTCTGTCAAAAGTTCCCGATGGCGGATCTAAAGTTAGAAGCTTATGTTCGCTGCACGGGGCGTAGGGGAGAATCGGGCTGGGGATTTAAGCAATGTTTCTGGCCACGGCAGTAGAGGCACGCATGTGTCACTTGTTGCATTCTGATTTCGATACACGCACCAAAATAACTCTCCTCTCTCCGTGAGCTCGGCTCACCCTCCTGTGACGTCCCTTATCCCCTTCGCGTGCGTGCTACCGTCGGCGTTCCCTCTCTCTCTCTCTCTCTCTCTCTCTCTCTCTCTCCTCTCCGCTCTCTCACTCTTTCCCTCTCTCCCCCCCTCTTTCCTTTCTCTCCCTCTCTCTTTCCCGTACCTGTTCCTGTTGTAGTCATGCATTAGTGCTCCTTCTCCCTCGGCTTCTTGTGCCTTCGCCCTCTCTCTCTCTCTCTCTCTCTCTCTCTCTCTCTCTCTCTCTGCGTTCTGCCGTATTACTCATTCTTGGACATACTCCCACCGCACGATCGTGTTCCCTCCGCGGGCTTTTGTCGAGCGACGCGTGTACACGCCGCGTGCATGACTTTGTGTGTGCGTGCGAGCGAGCTCGTGTCTCGGTATGTACATTATCGTCGTCTTCGTCATCTTCGTCTTCGTCGTCGTCTTTCCGAAGTGTCGGTTACATATTTCGGAGGCGTGCAGCACTCTTTCTTCCTCCCCCGTCTCTCACCCCCGCCTCTTTCGCTCTTTGTGCCTCGCTTTTCTTTTCTCCGCGGCGGACACCGTGTCCGAGGATTGTTAATCGATCGTGTCGTACACGGCCCGTATTCGTGTCGCCGGCTTCGGGACACGCGACTCCTCGGCGATTTATCGACCGGGGAAACGTCGATCGTGTCTTTCGTTATTTCCCCGAGGCGTGCGAGATCCGCTCGGAGAATCGAAAACGCGCGGATTTACGACTCGATCGGCCGACGACGACCGATCTCCGATCGATGCGTGTGGGTCGTCGCATTGGCGGTGTGCTATTTCCGACGAGTACGATCCACGATCTTCCCAGAAATGCAGAAGATCTCGAGAGAGAGAGAGAGAGAGAGAGAGAGAGAGAGAGGCCGAGCAGCAATTAATATCAATTAATACGCCGCCCTTTGATCCGCAGGCTCGTTTAGCAGCCTCTGCCCGTAAAATCCTTTCGTTTGCTCTCTTTTTCTCTTTTTCTCTCCCTCGAGCACCGCTCCGAGGCCGCTGCTCTTCTCTCTCTCTTTCTCTCTCTCTCTTTCTTTCTCCGTCTCTCGGTCGCTCTTTCTTTCTGGCTGGTTTTCTTCGGGCCGGCCGGCGAGGCTCGTGACGAGCATTCGGCCGTTTCCGGTTCCCCGGCCTCCACGAGGGGCTTCCCCTTTCGAGAACTTCCGGTCGTGTCTTACTACGCTTACTACGTGTCCCGTGTCCCTTCCCCCTTCTGCGGTTCCCTCCCCTCCCCTGCCCCCTCTATCTCTCTCTCTCTCTTTCTCTTTAGTTCTGTGATCTCTCTCTCCCTCTCTCGCCCTCGCCTCTTTCTTTTTCTTGGCTCGTTCTCCCGAGACTCCTCGGTCCCGAAATTAAAACGAGACGGCGCCGTTTTGGCCCGTCGGCCCGTCCGTCGATTCCTCGTACTAATTTGCAAGATTCGAAGAGATGGAGATCCCTCGGCGACATGATTTTCTGGTGGATCGTGGGAATTGTCACCCATCTCTGTAAAAAAAGACAGAATCATCGTCGTTGAGTGTACCACGCATTTTACGCGTTCGCGAGGAGAAATTAGTAGATGCGAAACGGTAGATATATTCGATGGATTAATACTATAGAACTACAGAACTGTACTATATAGAATACTGTTAAATACTGTATAGAATACTGTAGAATACTGTTAAATACTGTATAGAATACTATAGAATACTGTTGTCTTCCCTTTCGAAAGAGGAATGCCTGCGTGGCTCCCGTGGCTATCAATTAATACAAACTAGTCTAGGAATTTGCGTTCCACATTTAAAGCGAAACAAATATTTACAACACGATGCTTAACGATGCTCAATTTACCACAGTCAAAGTGACCGGTTTTATATTTTACAATTACTGAAACTATAAAAATTCAAACACGGAAAATAGTCGAATACATTTCTTTGTCCGAGCATATTTGTGATATTTAGAATTGTGGGCAATCTCAATAAATTTTTGCCGTTTTTAGAAGGCAATATTTTGCTGTTAACGCTCGGCAGCTTTAGTGTTAAGATTGATCGCAAGATCCAGAAGCTAAATAAAAATTTCCTTCTGCTTTCAATTATTTTATTAAGCTAAAACACTTTACTGCTTTAAACAGTGCTCACCCATTTTTGTCATAAATGCATAAAATCCGCGGTCTAGTAATCGCATAGAACGATCAAGCGGTATTTAGAAAATATATTAACACGTTAACTATATATACTGTATACACTAATATATTAACTATGTCAGTTACATATGATTTGACTAGGTTTAGACTAGGTTTGACTAGGTTTAGACATTCATTTTCATTGTGACATATCCGAAATTTGTTACAAAACCGAATTTTATTCAGATCTTTAGAGTTCAAAAGGATTAAAACCTTTTCAATACATTTAAGATACATCCCCTAATACTTTTAATACATCCCCTATAATACATTTAAAATTACCACGTATATATAACCATATATTAATACTAATATATTAACTACGTCAGTTACATATGACAGTGACTAGGTTTGACTAGGTTTAGACGTTCATTTTCATTGTAACATATCCAGATAAACCGAATTTTATTCAGATCTTCAGAACTCAAAAGGGTTAAAACCCTTTTAATGCATTTAAAATACATCCCCTAATACTTTTGACACATCCCCTGTAATACATTTAAAATTTCCAGTTTCGGTTTCGTTATTTAAATCACTCTGATTTTGTAAGAATCTCTGGGAACGATGTTTCTCACTTCGCGTGTTAACTGATCGTAACGCGTTCGGAAACCCTTATTTGAAAAGGGGAGGATGGCATCGTTTGTCCGTCGTAATGGTATATGTGGAACGTTGAACGGTATTTAGAAAATGTGCTCGCCGATGGTTCTCATCCCCTCGTCAGAAAAAGGGAGAACAACGGCGTAGTTTGTCCATCAAAATTCTGCATAGCGTTCAGCGATACTCGACAAATACATTGTATTAATAATATATATAATACGCGTTCTCACCCCCTTGTTGAAAGTAACAATAGCATGGTACGTCTATCAAAATTACACAGCAGGATGGTCGATGTTCGAACAATATTATTAACCGGTTAATCTTGAGAACATTTAAATATAACTTGTCGTTTTATAACCAGTCTTTTGGAGATAACCGAAATTAATCAAATTAGTCCGTTGAAAACAATTAATGACCAAACAAGATTTCAACAATAACAAGCTTCTATTTCTATTTATTTCTATTAATCCTAGAAATATTTTATCTTGTAAAATCCAGTCAGAATTTCGGCGACGACACAATCGAACGAGAACTTGTTGTAAAACAACTTGTTGTAGATAATTAATCTCCACGAGATTTTTATTTATCAGAGAAGTAACATTTCTTTCTCGATCTTGTCGACGACGAACGCGAAAGTGTTAAATAATAATCACTCTCCACGAGATTTTTATTTATCAGAGAAAGAAATTTCATTCTCGATCTTGTTAACGAGGAACGCGAAAGTGTTAAATAATCTCCACGAGATTTTTATTTCGAGAAAGAAATTTCTTTCTCTGATAAATCAAAATCTCGTGGATTATTTAACACTTTCGCGTTCCCCGTTAACAAGTTCTGTTAACGTAGCTCCTTTATGAAATCTTAAGCAACGTAAAATAGGTCGTTTGACCGTGGCAGGCTTACTGTCAACAAAATGGTCGGTGCCCCGTCGGGAAATTTCTGAAATCGACGGGTCGCTTTTCCTTTCGCGGAGTTGCCGACGGTTGCGCAACGTTTAATCGCACGAAAGTCGCCTCGGATCCGATTAGGAAATGGCGGCCGGTGACGCGTCGGCGACGGCGACGTTCCGCGTCGGCGCAAGAAACGAATAAAGACGCGACGCTATTGTCGGCGTTTCGACGATCGACAAGAGAGATAAGGAAGAAGAAGAAGAAGAAGAAGAAAAGATTCATCCTTGTGTAGAGAGGATCCTGGGACAAAGCGTCGAGTCATTTGTCGCGCGCCGATAAAGTCGATCAATCATGCGGGTTCGTCGAATCCAATCGGCGGTAATTAATCGGCAGAATGGTTTAATTGCTCGTGGCATTTAGCGGGGCCCTTTCCCGCTTTCGAAACCCGCGATATCATCGTCCTACGCAATTCTCTCCCTCCGCGTGCGTCTCTGTTCGTGTTCTCGTTGCGAAATCGAAATCGATTTCGGAACCGGAAGTCGGAACTCGAAGAAGCGTCCGTGGGAGCGTCCCGTGACACCTTTCTCGTATTCGCGGCGATAGCGACCAGCTTTATCGGTTATCGGGCGCGCACGCATAGAACACCTGTCTCAAGGTGGTCGGGGGGGCCGCGTGGGAGTTAAGCGGAGAACTCGTTTCGAGGATGTAATCCGCTTCTGTGCATTATTCATCGCTGCGCGCACCGGCTCTCTGTACCGCGGCGATTCGAACGCCTCTTCGTTTTGTCGGATGCATCCGCGATGCACCGCGGAGCACCGCTGGGCAATTTTTGGACAAAATCGGATTCAAAATCACAGAACTTTCGATAGGAATGAGGTAGACCGATGAAATTTGTTTTAGATTAAAGCTGAAACTTTGTAGAATATGCGAAAAATAGGGAGATTGTGGTACGAACGTTTTTTAATCTTCAGAAAATTCGTCAAACGTGCAGAACTTCAAGAAAGTTTAGGTTGTGCGGCACGCGGCAATACAGTGGGTAATTTGGACAAAGTCGGATTCAAAATTAAGGAACTTTCGATAGGAATGAGGTAGAGCGATGAAATTATTTTTAAATTAAAGCTCAATCTTTGCAGAATATGGGAAAAATACAGGAATTGTGGTAGAAACATTTTTTAACCTTGAGAAAATTCATCAAACGTGCAGAAATTCAAGAATATTTTGGTCGTGCGGCACGCGGCAATACAGTGGGAAATTTGGACAAAATCGGATTCAAAATTAAGGAACTTTCGATAGGAATGAGGTAGAGCGATGAAATTTGTTTTATATTAAAGCTGAAAGTTTGTAGAATATAGGAAAAATAGGAGGATTGTAGTACGAACGTTTTTTAACCTTGAGAAAATTCGTTAAACTTGCACAATTTCAAGAAAATTTTGGTCGCGCGGCACGCGGTAATACAGTGGGTAATTTGGACAAAGTCGGATTCAAAATCACAGAACTTTCGATAGGAATGAGGTAGACCGATGAAATTTGTTTTAGATTAAAGCTGAAACTTTGTAGAACATGGGAAAATAGGGAGATTATTACCATCCAATCATTTCAATGAAAAAATTATTTAATTAGTTTTTGTCACAAAAATCTATTTTTTGCACAATTCTGAGGTCGTAGACAAATTTTGCGACCAGATTTGAATTCAGCGTGAACGAATCTATGGGATATGATGTATAGCATGTTGAAACAAAATTTTTTCCGGGCGTGGTATTGGAAAAACCACAATTTTCTTGAAATTGTACAAGTTCAACGAATTTTCTCAAGGTTGATCTCAAGGTTGAAAGACGTTCGTACCACAATCTCCTTATTTTTCCCATATTCGACAAAGTTTGAGCTTTAATTTAAAAAAAATTTCATCGCTCTACCTCATTCCTATCGAAAGTTCCTTAATTTTGAATCCGATTTTGTCCAAATTGTCTGTGCGGCGCACATTGGTGCCAAATGGCCAAAAAGCGGCAAAAAATCTGTAAAAACGAAACTATCCAACGAATTTGTTTGAAAATTTGTGGAGAGATTGCCACAGGTACAACGCTTATTTGGCAACAGAAATTTTGTAAAAAGTTGTTAACATTAAGTAATATGTGCTAATCGAAAACTGCTGAATTCCCAGGAGCGAGGAAATGGTTATTTACCACGCGTATATCTCCGTAGAACAATTTTTCTTAAAAAATCTGACTTTGGCACATCGTGCACGCACTGTCAGGCTATACAAAAATAATTTTGTAAAATTTATAAAATGGATTGTCTGCCGCCGCGGCACCACTGTGCGACGGTATTTCAGCGGGAACGTATCGGCGAGAAGGGTTCCAGGAAACGAGCATAATCGCGGAATCATATATTCCCCCTGTCTAATTCGTTCGAATACCTTCTTTACGGCTTACCTACGTTACTACTCCCTCCGCGGTTTACGCTTAACGATCTCGAACGGGTCACTTTAATTTTCATTACCGCGTTTTGCCCGAGCATCGTCCCTATTGCTCCGAGCGAACGTTATTAATAGACGAGCGCTCGCGGAATATTTACAAACACGGCGATGCCCGTGCATCAACGAAAATTAGCCGGCCGTAATTGCAAAACCCGGAATACAACCGGAAAATATATCTCGCGGAGGAATTTTCCCTTGACGAGTTTTATAATTATGTCCGTCGTTCTCTGCTACTAATCAATGCGGGCAACTGGCTATTTTTTGTCGCGCGGGTCACGGTACTGTTATGACCTTTTGCGACTATGCTCGGGGAGAGTATTCTTTGACGATAGACTAATAATAATATTGATGGACTAATGATATAGTAACGGTTACCTTGAACGTACTGTCCCAACGTTCGAACTTCAAATGTAACGCGTACGAAATTACGCGCTACTGAGAAACAAACACACTACAGTACACTAATGAATACACTATAACTAAGTACACATGAACTGTACAAATAAAAACATGAAGTAGGAACAAAGTACAACGATGAAAACTAGCCAACAGTTTCCAAGAAAATCACTGTGTTCAAGCAACAACAACAGCAACAACTGTGTTCACTCGTATCGTTCTGATCTGAGTGATGCAGTTTGACATTGGGAGAAAGCGTAATATAAATATAAACATTTCTGATGTTTAGAGTTCGCACGGTCGCCGAAACATTGTCAGCTTTAAACAACTATAATTTCTGAAGTAGGACCAAGTAGGAAATGATTCTTGTACGGTTATTTAAAGGAAGTTGTACCGAACATATTTCTGTTTTTAGAGCCTGGGATCTTTTGGGAATAAAAAAGATCTCCTCTGACAAACATATACAATTTTTCAAATCTGTCGTGTATCATTCGGCATTATTTTTTAAATATATTATTGCTAGTTATTACTTAAAATATATATGGTTTCTTATTGGAAAGGGGTGCTCTATATCATGCAAAAATAATTAAGAGAAAGTATGGGACGAGACGATCAGGACATCGCGAAGAACTGAAGCAATTTTTCCGGGTGAAATATGCTACTTTCAAAACGTTCAATTAAAATAAATGCTTAAAATGATCATAGAAACTAAAATATGCATTCAATCTCATTTCTTCATTCCTGCAGACATTTCATTTCTTCAGGTCTGCAGACATTTAGAGAGCAATGCAAATCGATTAGTTTTCAATTCCGAAAAATCGACTGTTTGGTCGAACGTCCCTAAATTCTGCGATTCGGACCACCGTGCGTCGGCGAGGACGGCGCGACAGCCTAATCACGGATGGTCGTTCGATCGGAAAGGGCATTGGAAAAGTGGCTTGCCAAATGCTCGTCGGCGAGCACACGAGGATAGAGGCCACGGAGTGAGCGAGCGTTCAGGGAGACCGGAAACTGTCGCCTCTTCTCTCCCTTCCTCTCCCTCGGCGTTCTCCCTTTCCTTCTCTCACTCCCTCTCTCTCTCTCTCTCTCTCTCTTTCTCTCTCTCCTCCCCCTCGTTCCCCGACTCCTCTTCCCTCTCCTCTTCTCTTTCGTTTGCACGGACGGACGGACGGCGGACTTTCACGCAACGATCCCGCGTACCGACGTGCCGCAATAATCGGCCGAGTTGCGAGAGAGAGAGAGAGAGAGAGAGAGAGAGAGAGAGAGAGAGAGAAAACTGTCGTTGCGTTAGGACAATCGTTTGACCGTCCCTCGAACAATCCCGCCGAAACTCTCGGCGAGAAAGCGAGCGTCCTTCGGTGATTTCACGCGTCACACCTCCCCGCGAACTATGTTTGCGCGCGACTATGTTGTTTCGCGAATGTTGTTTCCCGCCTGTTCGACGTGCCCTGCGATCCACCGCCATCGCCCGAAACGATCCCTCCTCCGAAATCGAATCTTTGCCAAGTGGAGCAAATTGCTCTCGAACTCGAATTCTCAACCGTGCGCTCCTGGAAAAACAGATCACGCGCAATTTTCTTTTTCTCGCCAAAGTTGGGTTTCGCTTTAGTTCGGAAATAATTTCGCATGCGGCTTACTCACCAGACTTGGCTCCATACGATTAATTACTTATTCGCATCGATGGGACACGCGCTTGCTGAGCAAATCTTACGAAAGTGAACGAAAATGGCGCAAAATGGCTCTGGTTCGCATCAAAAGAGGAACAGTTTTTTGGCGTGGCATCCACAAATTGAGAGATGGGAAAAATGTGTAGCTACCGATGGGCGATACTTCGAATGAAATATTTTAAATATCATTTTCATACAATAAGCCTGTGTTTTCTATACTAAATTTCCGGTTTCACGTTTACATACCTGGTAGGATCAGAATTTTTCTTATCTCTTCTCCATATAAAATTCTCGGGCCCCATGCATCAACCTTTCAAGTTTGGAAATTCAAAGCCGGTTCTGTTTCGGAAAATAGTTATCAACGCGGGATAAACGCGATCTCGTCCGACGAAACTCTGAATTTTTTTTTTAAATTAAAAGCTTAATTGAAATTGCCCATAGGAGGTTAGAAAGCTATACATTAGTAATACATGTACATCTTACTGTCAAGCGTTAATAATGTAGGAACACATTAGGTATACAACACATAAGTAGATTGAAAATGTCAGTCAACAATGCTTGCAAATCGCTGTCTCCAAACTTTTTCGGCGGTCTTCCACGTTCTTCGTTTCTCACATAAAAATCGCCATTGTTGAATTTTTTAAACCACCCAAAGCACTGTGATCTACCAAGATCATGCTCTCGCCGTAAGCTTCGATAAGCATTCGATGCGATTCAGTTTTCTTGAAATGCAAACAGAAAATCAATGGCCGTCCGCAAATCGCAGTTTCCAGGCACAAAATTCGACCTGTCGAACGCTATTAAAAACTACGCTGTTGTGCGAAACTCGTATGGTCGAGCGTTGAAAATCTTCACCAGATGTCAAGACAAGAAAATGGCGTCAGTGACGCGGTTTAACAGTAACTGCATTGACATTTGTCGCCACCTATGGACAAATTCCAGTTTCATGTTTACAGATTTGGTATATAAAGATTCTAAATTCATTGCGAGAGATCGTAGGAAAAACTTTCGACTCTGAGCTCTAGGAGACTCCGCCCGGAGCAACGTGGATCGTCGATCGGAGCGCGCGGAAGAGTCCGCCCCAGCGGGGAAGATCGATATTCCTCGTGAGACGGTATCTGGATCGAAGTGGAGCACGGTGGAGATCCGTTCGACAGTCTCCATTGTCGGGCCGCGAGAAGCGCCGCTACAGGAAAGAGTTATGGCCTGTTTTCCTAGGTGATAGAAGGTGGAGCACCGCCACCACCTTCTCCCGTTGCAGCGTGAACGAGCCTCGCTTCTCGCTCGCTCGCTGCTACGTCACTTCCTTTACGGGTTCTCCTTCCATTTTTCTTTCTTTCGCAGCGCGCACACAACCGGAGAAAGAGGGAGAGAGAGAGAGAGAGAGAGAGAGAGAGAGAGAGAGTGAGAGAGAGGGAGAGGGAGATTGAGAGAGAGAGAGAGGGAATGACGGGAGGAGGATCGAGGGATCGAGCAGCTCACCTGCCCCGCTACGGTCACTCGACTTCCGGTAACCCCGAGAGCGCGAGAGCGCATGGCCCACGGCCACGTAACCGTGACTTCTTCTCGTTAATGCTTCCGCTCCGGTTTTCTGCACGATTTCGTGGGGACCGTGATTTCTGCCCGGCCAAACTCACGAACCCTCTCGGTCTTTTAATTAATCCGAGAGGCCCGGGACTCGGGGACCGTAACCGAGACTCCGGCCCGAAATTACACCGCTCGGGCGGCCCGTTCTTCGCTCTTCTAGAAAACCAGTCGCTCGGCTCGCTAACGAATTGTCTTCTCTCCTCTCTCGCTTTCGTTTCTTTTTGTTTTTGGAGCAGAACTAGCTGCAAGGGTTTATTATCAGGACCTTGAATAAGTTCTCGCTGTTTCTTTTACAAAATAAAAGCTTTATTTAAATCATAAGGAGCAAAAACATTTCATTCAAAGCATTGCCCATCACTAGCGACCACTTCCTCCCATCTTTCTGGCAGTATATGAATTCCGCGTCGGAGAAACGACAGTGTCTTTTGAGGCTATCCAAGAATCGATCCATTTTTTAGCTTCTTCGTAAGAATGAAAGCGCTGGTCAGCTAGGCCATGTGCCATCGAACGGAATAGATGAAAATCAGAAGGAGCTGTGCCAGGTGAATACGGCGGGTGGGGTAGAACTTCCCATTGAAGCGTTTCCAGGTAGGTTTTCACTGGTTTTGCAACATGAGGCCGAGCGTTGTCATGTAGCAAAATCACTTTGTCGTGTCTCTGCTCGTATAGCGGCCGTTTTTCTTTTAAGGCTCGACTTAAACGCATCAATTGAAGTCGATAGCGCTCACCCGTGATAGTCCCATTCGGTTGGAGCAGCTCATAATAAATTACACCCTCCTGATCCCACCAAATACAGAGAAGAAGCTTCGAACCATGGATATTTGGTTTTGCAGACGATATCGATGCATGGCCGGGCTTACACCACGATTTTCAACGCTTTGGATTATCGTAGTGTATCCACTTTTCATCGGCAGTCACGATGCGGTGCAAAAAACCCTTTCTTTTCTGCCGTTGATGCAGTAGTTCACACGCGAGAAAACGCCGTTCGACGTCTCTCGGCTTCAATTCATACGGTACCCAATGTCCTTGCTTCTGGATCATTCCTAAAACTTTTAAACGTTTTGAAACAGTCGACTCATCTACTTGTAATGTTTTTCCAAGTTCTGCTGGCGTCTGACATCGGTCTTGATCGAGTAATTCCTCCAACTTTTCGTCTTCAAATTTATTCGGTGCGCCAGAACGTTCTTTATCCTCAAGTTTAAAATCATTATTCTTGAAGCGTCGAAACCAGTCTCTGCATGTCGTATCCGACAAAGCATCGTCACCATAAGTCTCAACAAGAATTCTATGTGCTTCAGCTGCAGATTTCTTTTGAATAAAGTAGTGCAATAAAATTCCCCGCAAATACAGTTTATTTGGCACAAAAGTAGACATTTTCAGAACTAGGAAAAAATTACTTTGTTTACACTAAAGTGAACTACCATACACTGAAATTCAAGGTTAGATACACTACTTCCTTGCATGTGTGTTACCATTCGAAATTCCACGAACGGGGTACTGCTCCTGCCATATTTGAAGAAACAGCGAGAAGTTATTCGAGGTCCTTATATAAAAGATACCTTGAGCAAATACTCACTACTCTTTTCTCATGGAGTTTTGCTAGTATTAGTTGAGAATTTGAAGGTTAAGTAGAATAAAAAATTTTCAAAAAACTTGTAAAGGTCGCCTGCAGTGTTTCTACTGCGTCAATGAGTTACGATCGTCCTGCTCGTTTCGATTTCAAGCGAACGCAACGTTTACGCCTGCGCAGTGTTTCTCCATTACTCGATATGCACTCACGATCGACGGGGTGTACAAAAATGATACGTCGCGACCACCATTGCGTGATTCTACACCTCTGTTAAGATCTAGAGATCTTTAAATCTCCTCTGGAAGTCTGTCATAAGAAAATGCACCGTAAAATTCGAAGTCAAAGTGTCGAAAAATTTTCCCTCGTTGGACTTCCTCCTTTGACCTCGATTTTCGAGGTGAAAATGAATTTTGCGGCGCACTTTTTCTCGCAGATCTCCACCGATCAGCAGGTGTAGAATGATACAATCATGCTCGTGAGGTATAATTATTGTACACCCTGCACGAGCCGGTTAAAATGATTAAAACTGGAATTTCCTCATGGCTCCTGTTGATTGTAATCGACACGGACAATCGTTATTTATACGAATGAACGTATTCAGGAAACCGGTGAATCGTCATTGATAAATTATCTTAGCACTTGCGAGGAGAAAAAATCGCGTCCGATAAAACAGCGCGACTCGCGAAGGCCGCTATACCAACACGGATAAAAAGCCAACCGTTCGAACGCTGATTCTCCTCTCTGGACGCGAGCATAACTCGGAGGCTATCGATCATTTACCGGTGTATTTTTGATACCGTACGCGTTCGTCGATTTGTTCGTCGATATCTCGATCTTCCGCGAGGAGCGACCGAAGAACGGAGCAGAGGATGCAACACACTGTTGTTCGAAACTTGCCGAACAACGATACTTGCTGAACAATACGTACACATGCTGAAATACGCTGTGCAATACACTTGCTGAACAATATCGCCGCGTGGACACAC
>CM052146.1:19059436-19070473 GCA_028454255.1 Halictus ligatus
TTCTTACAATTTTATGAATTTTATACGTTTTCTCTGTCGGTGACCTTGAATGACCTTGGGAATAATTATTGTCGCTGAATTCCTGACGAAAGGGACTGTCATTGTAGGTGTTTAGAAAAGGGTGGTTCCACTTTAAAAAACGTCAAGGTGACCTTGATGTCTCTAAAGGAATGACACGAAAAGAAAAGCTTTTTTGGCGTCGTGTCAGACCCGTTGTACCGTTCAACTTTGTCCTTGCCATATTTTACGTATCTTTAGAAACAACAAAGATATTTGAGGTGCAAACGTGACTCGCCCTGAATAGAGAAATCACTGTACTGACATAACAACTGACGTACTGACATACAGACGTACTGACATAAACAAGACAATGACCGATGAAGACGATTGACTGATTCCACCATTTTCGTATGTATAACATGAAAAAATGTATATACATAGAAGGGAAATATTCTAGGTCGGAAGAAACGTTTCGTTTTGGGGTTAAAATAGCTTCGAGTACAATTTATTAATTTATTAATAACACGTATTTTCTTGTTTTTTTTTTAGTACGAACGTTTTTATTTTGAAATAACGCACAAACATGGAGGTTACGCGTGGATAAATAATACTTTTTCGTTCGATAGGGATTTAACAATTCGTTAACGTCAACTGCACCGCGATAGAGTTTCGGTTTGACGAGTATACTCGTCGGTCACGGTTCACTGGTTAAAATCTTTCGAGCGAAGTGGTCTCCGAAGGTCTTGGTCCGGCACTGGGAACGAATTTTACAGTTTTTCTTTTTTTTTTTGTTTCTTGGAATCGCGAGGATGCCTCGCGAGAAACCGTCGGTCGGCAATCATCGGTCCGCAGATTTTTATTTCGTCGTAATTCCCCCCGCGGAAGAAGTCGAGCCGATTCGCTTTGATTGCCGCGGCGCTGCTCGGGATCGAGAACCGTGTGGATCGGCTAGATCGCTCGGACCAATAAGTCCGGCGGCACCGGTCGATCGATCTCCTTCGCTCGGAAACTCTCGGTTTTCGAGGAAATTCTCGAAACTCTCAGAGAGAATTCCCGTCCTCCAGATCTCTCTTTGACATTGGTCCCCGAGCGTCAATGTCACTCCGTTATTTATCGCGACGACGAAACACGATCGCGGAAGCTCGGGAATCGTCGGAACCTCGATGACATTCGCTTACATTCGTCTATTGTCTCCTTTTCAATGGAGGAACTTTGAACTTTGACGGCGTACGATCGCGTCCATGATTTTATTACAACTAGACCACGGATTCGCGTCGAAAGAAAAACTGTCAACAATAAAGAATGTTTATTTCTTTTCTTAACGCTGATCTTCCACCGCCGGTCAGGAAATGGCCGTTCCAGATTTTTTATTTTACCATTACTGAAATTGTAAAGGTGCTTTCGTGCGAAGTGATTAAACAAATATATATATATAGGAGAGCATGTATTTTATTACAACTAGACTACGGATTCGCGTGGAAAGAAAAACTGATTGATTCCGAGATACTGAATGTTTATATCTTTTGTTAACACTGGACCTAGCACCGCCGGTCAGAAAATGGCCGTTCCAGATTTTTTAGTTTACGATTACTGAAATTGTAAAGGTGCTTTCGTGCGAAGTGATTAAATAAATATATATATACGAGAGCATGTATTATAATACGAATCAAAATAATACGCACAAAATCCAACTAAATTCAATCTCGCCATTTTTATAAGACAACATGTCACATCAAGACGACACGTCATGTTTATAAGTCACTTTTAAGGCTCGGTAGTTTTAGTGTTAACACATTCGCGTCTGGATAATTTTCACACGGTTGCCGCTCGAACTCTCAACCCAAAATGTTATTTAAAAAGAAACTGGCTCAACTGTTTAACAAACTATAACATATTCTCAGATATATCGAACCGTTCATAACGTTTTATCCATCCATTTTGAAAGCAGAAGTTTGAAGAATCTAAGAACGCATGTCCACGTGTCGTCCGGTGGAAAAGTGTTAATAATCTTAACGAGTTGTAAATAACGCGACCATTGTCTTGCGTTTCGTCTCCACAGTTTTCTCATAACAGCATAAAATCTCGTGAATGTCGCTCGTTTTACAATCTCCCAACAAAGAACAACAAACAACATTTCATTCCCGCGTCTGAGGAATAAATTGCCCGATCGAAATTTGTAGGATCGACTCGTTGGACCAGTGGAGATCGCGAATCGGCAAAAAAGGAGATCGGCTTTATCGCGCGCAAATAACGATCGATAAAAATCGGCCGACCGATCGATAAAAGGAGGTCCGCTCGCGAGCGAAGCCGAAGCAGCCGACAGGCCGACGCGAGCTCGGGCTCCGAGGATCGAGAGCACCGATCTGTTATCGGCGATCGATCTCGGCCAATTACGAGCCACCACGCCCACCGAAACGTAACGTTCTCGAAATCCGCCTCGTAATCGAGCCGTGAAACGGCGCTCGCGTCTCGATCGGTTCGTTATCTTCGCGGGGGGACGCTCGGCGATCGCGACGCGGGAGAGGGGGAGGGGAGGGGGCAATCGTCTTGGTTAATTAGCGGCTCGTTTAATAATATTCGAGGCTCGACCGAGCAGCGGCGCCGGGTTTTCGCCCGGCGGAAAAACCGCGGCTCGGCCTTGCAACGAATCGCGCCAGGACGATAACCGATTCACCGTAATCGGCCGCTTTATCTGACAGAGAGAGTGAGAGAGAGAGAGAGACCTGACTAATCAACCGCGGTACGATAATTGGACCATGAGACGCGCGTTCCTGCCTCGTCGCAATTTAAACAGTCCGTAGATTCCCGATAAGGTAGAATGACCACATTACCGACAAAAATAGACGAAAAATATATGGCTTCACGTGCCTCGACTTTTCGTCCTTATGTGAGAATATTTTTCTCTAAGAAAGGGCTCGTTCGAAAGAGGAAGGTTCAATCTGGCGCGCTCGGGTCATCAGCTGACGAGATTATGCAGATATTTGGTAACATAAGCGAGGCTGAGCCGCCTAGGTACACTGTGTACTCGTCGTTTCTAAAATCGTAGATTCGCGATAAGGTAGAGTGTCTTGGTTACCGACGAAAATAGACGAAAAATATATGGTTTCACGTGCCTCGACTTTTCGTCCTTATGTGAGAATGTTTTTCTCTAAGAAAGGGCTCGTTCGAAAGAGGAAGGTTCAATCTGGCGCGCTCGTGTCATCAGCTGACGAGATTATGCAGATATTTGGTAGTATAAACAATGCTAAGCCGCCTAGGTACACTGCGTACTCATCGTTTCTAAAATCGTAGATTCGCGATAAGGTAGAGTGTCTTGGTTACCGACGAAAATAGACGAAAAATATATGGCTTCACGTGCCTCGACTTTTCGTTCTTATGTGAGAATATTTTTCTCCAAGAAAGGGCTCGTTCGAAAGAGGAAGGTTCAATCTAGCGCGCTCGGGTCATCAGCTGACGAGATTATGCAGATATTTGGAGATACAAGCGTTTGAAGTATTCCAAAAATTGACGATGCGCGTCCCGTGAAATCCGAGCATTTTTACGCCATTGGACGAGTTTTCTCGATGAAATCAAGACCAGCCCGAGCTAGAAAATATCTCCAGCTAGTAATTGCACTATATTTTGTCTTGATTCTCTGCGAAATGAAGCGAAAAACTTCTCCGCGAAACAGTATTATCAACCAGGCGTAATTATCAACGTGCGTAACTCGATAGCGTCTCATTCAATAAGGAGGCTCATTTATTTTGTGCCGGCCATGCCCCATTGAGTCTAGCCTTTCTTTTATACTGATTGTTTAGGTTTAGAAGAGTACCATATTATTTGATGCGGTCAAATTGACCGGCCGCGTTAGTTCATATATTTCTTGAAAAATAAAAAGTAAACCGAGAAATAAATACTGACAAATGCATCGCATACTTTAACACGTTGACTGCCATGTCACTCATATATAGCTGACAGAATGATTTATCCAGGTTTTGAAATGAATTTTTACGTTAATATATTCGTTGCACCAAATTTAATCAGGATCCGTAAAATTCAAGAAAGCTGAAGGATTACTCAACATCACACATTTAATGTCTTTCAATTTTTATTTCATTGAAAAACTTTCTTCGATTCTATGGGATTTTTGAGGCTACTAGTTTGGCAGTCAAACTGTTAAATGTACTTTCAGTTTGCTGGATTTTATTCTGTGATGTGAACAAAACAGAAAAACATTTTTTTCTGTTTACATCAGCAGAATTTGTTCGATCCCGAACGAGTTGAACAAGTAATCTCTCCGATCATCTTGAACTCTTCAACTTCGATTACCGAGTTTGCCGGATTTTTATGCGATGTTAAATACATTCACAGTTTGTCCAGTTTGTTTGTACAGTTTGTAAGTGTTAAGAAAAGTCGTAAATAGCGATGCAATTGTAAATAGCGACGAAATTGTACGCAGAAGTTCCATTTTAACCGTGATAGGTTTAGCGTTAATGGCGGACGTCTTCCGAGTATCGTACCGGCCGCTGGTATTTTCCGGAACGATCCCGCTAAGAAGAATTTGCGCGAAGGTTTTTGGTCGATCGTCGAGCAGTATTGAAACGTTTCAGTTTTGGATGAAGCTATCGTGTTGCAGCGGCTCAGGAAGTCGGGCAGGCATGCGTCGACATTATCGCGCGAAGCACACGTCGGCTCGCGAGTTATCTCGGCGAAACACGCGGCTCCTTGATAATCGCCGGCTAACAATGCTCCGCTGCCACTTGTTGCTGACGGCCCGGCTGAAAATCTTCCTGGTTCTGTGGTGTTGCGCGACGTTGATATCCTATCTGCAGTGTCCCTGGCAGCGTCCCGCTTCGTTCGGGACGGTTCCACCATTTTGTCAAGAATCTCGCTGTTTACGCGCAGAACAGCCGCGCCCTCTAAGAAACTCATTACTTGTATCGGGAGGAAAGAATACTAGAATCGTTGTCTCTGTTGAGCACAATACCATTATTCGTATATTTTTCAATTCTAAATTGAACGAGACCATAACTTATTCTGCAATTTATTAAACTTGTTAAAAAATCCTGAAAATTACGGAGAAAAGAACAGTTCTGCGCGTCCACGAAGTTTTAACTGCTCCGCGAGAAAAGTGCAATATTGAGAGCAGCATCAAATTCGAACATGGCTGCGAAAAGCAAAAAGTGCAAATCGCAGAGAGTGTTGGTGTAAACACTGACGTGAAAAATGTGCGTCGAGTTTTCGAAAAATACGACCACAATATTTACGTTTTCGTTCCTAGAATTCTGACGTTGTAAACGTTGTGGATTATTATACATATGGACAAATGTAATTATACATATGGACATGTCCAGAAATGTTGACTATTAATTTTCTTTAGTTTACATTATCAAACGAGAAGAAATATGTGACGTGCTATCTTTTGTCCCGAAGTGTAGAGTATATAATAATTTATAGAGTTTGTATATGATAATATATACTATATATATTAAGTTTATCCTTTCGTTCTTTAATTTATCTTGAGGAAATAATAACCGAACTGAGTTTCACAGTAAACACAAGATTAAAATTCTATTCGCTATTCACAACAGTTGCCTACACCTGTAAACAGAAGAAACGACATTAAAAGCTATTATTCCACAATCCTGATCAATTATATTTTGTAATGCACGTGGCTTTTCTCTCATTCAACTACTCTTATCGGCTGTGTCACTCGAGAATTTCGAATGGTCCCCGAGCGCGATTTATTTATCTGGCGGAGGCCCGACGGTGGTTTTCGAGTCGGAGAGAAAAGCCTAAGTCCCGGTCATTGCGGGCGATCGGTCGGCCCGATAGCGGCCCGCGAGCAGAAGCGAGCGATCCTTGCTCCACTGCCGGCTCGATAACGCGATGTTAACAAGCGACGGCAACATTGTCGTGATTATCGCGGAACCGCGTGTCTCGGCCAGATAAGGGCGGACACCGGGCACGTTGCGGTTAATTATTGCTCCCGTCCGATCGGCGAAAGTACGAGACTCGACGTGTTAATACGCTCTCTCGGCTCGGTTATGTTCGGCGAGGGGGGGATCGGCGGCTCGTTAAATCGGCTGAATGGACACCGAGCGGAAACAGGGAAAAATACTATGATCCAGCCGCCGTGGTGCACACGGCCCGGCCCGGCCCGACCCGGCCCGGCCCGAACGACACAGGAGCTGTGGGAAGTGTGCAAACAGCCGCTCGCATTATACACTCTGCATACACATTATATACTCGCTCTATGTATTATTATATATGCTATATATTAGCATGTACACTCTGTATATTATTATATATACTATATATTAGCATGTACACTCTGTATATTATTATATATACTATATAATACTCGCGGCCGTTTTCGGTCGACGATCAAACCGAGGAAAAAATTCTGCCAATGATACTGTTCGAGGAAACGTTATCTCTGGACTCTCATACGATTTTTGATCTCTCGTCGTTTTATAGAGTATTCCGTATAATTAATATTAGAACTGCCGAGAAATAAGTTCGACTGAAGTATATTGCTTTGTAGCAGTGCCTATTTAGACTCGATAGAACATTTATTGTAATATGTGCTTGAATGAAGAGGTTTATTAAACAATTTCCGATGGAAACGTTTTTACAATTTCAGTAATTGTGAAAGAGAAAAGTAGGAAGCAGCCATTTTGACTGGTCCGGTAGTTCTAGTGTTAACACTACCGAGAATAAATGCGACTGAAGTATATTGCCTTGTAACAGTGCTCATTCAGACTCGATAGAACATTTATTGTAATATGTGCTTGAATGAAGAGGTTTATTAAACAATTTCCGATGAAAACATCTTTACAATTTCAGTAATTGTGAAAGAGAAAAGTAGGAAGCAGTCATTTTGACTGGTTCGGTAGTTCTAGCGCTGACCCTTTGCACTCGAAGCCATTTTAACTCTAAAACAAAACGTTTCTTTCGACCTAGAATATTCCTGCTATACATACGAAAATGGTGCAATTTAAATCGTACAGTGCTGCAATGTTTAGTAATTTATTAAATACAAACAAATGTAATAATGTAAAAAATATTCTGAATAATGATACAGGAATATGTTCATATTGTTCATTCGTGAACAAAGACTGTAACTCTAAAGAATAGATTGATTCTACAAGATGAAATCGCTATTAGGTTCATGAAATGTTCGTATTCAGAATGCAAATGTTCTGAAAGCAGCTTGAAAAATTAATTTTATTCAGGATACAATTTATTTTCTTCTGCCGCTAAACTCTTGACACTAAACTCTTGAAGGCTGTCTGCAATTTCTAATTCTAACTGTTTTTCCAGTGATAGTTCCTCGTTCTGAATCATTGTTATATTTCCCAAAAAGTCTGCTTAGAATTTGTTTTGCCATTTTATACGTATCTGCCTTGGATGTTGAATAAAAAAATGTATTCTGATCCTTTCTGCAGAGATTCTGGATTATGCAGATATTTCAATCTTGTCTCTTCTTTTCGACATTTCTTCTTCAATAACAACAAAAAACTCGTTACTCAATTCAGTATTCAGTTTTTCGAAAGTGTTAAATAAGAATTTCAGAGAATTTACTTTAGAATTTTACCATTTTACCATTTTTACCAATTTTACTATTTTACCATTAGAATGTTGCCAGATTTAAATTACTCGAGAAATACTGGAATTTCTCGAGAAAGAAGAAATAATCAATTATAAAATTTCTCGAGCAATTCTCGAGAAGGAACACTAATTGAAACAGAAACCCTTAAATATCTCAATTTAAGTATAAGTGGACTTAGGCCACTTACAAAATAAACGGATCATACGTAGCCATCGACATGCTGCATGTAGGTATGCTTATACGTACGCGATTGATTAGTAATATGCAATTTGAGTGAACTGAAAATTCATTTCCGAAAATATGTTATGAAATAAACAAGATTCATAAGAATTTATGAAATATTTCTTCTTCAGTAACAAGAAACTCGTTACCCAATTCAGTATTCAGTTTTTCTAAAGTGTTAAATAAGAATTTCAGAGAATTTACGAATTTATATGTTATCAAATAAACGAGATTCCTCAGAATTTTCCTCGATTCAAATTTCTCTACAAATACTATAATTTCTCGAGATCTGAGAAATAATCAATTACAAAATTTCTCGAGCAGGAACAACAGGGATGAGGGTTCAACGTTCTGCAAGACCATCCCAGTTTCTGAAGTCCCAAAATCCCGGAAACCCTCTGCGCAGAGAAGCTACCAAAAGATCTCTCTCGACCAAGCCCCGCGATAGATCGATCGCCGAGTTTTTCGAGCAGTGTTATTCTTCTGCGACGTCGAATCGGTAGGCGTGGCTGGGAAGCCCATTAGAATCGCAGTGCGCCACGGGTAAACAAGCTGGTGGCGCGGCTAGATAAGCTTCGTCTGATAGCAGCCGGATAAGTCCTGGTCATTCCTTTCGAGGAAAACCGCCGCGGCACAGGATGCTCACCGTGGAAGTCTCGGGAACGATAAACACATCCACGGATCTGTCGTTCCCGTTCTGCCCGCCCCGAGAATACCCGTCAGCCACCGGTTTTCCCACTATTTCCGGGGGGGAAAAACGCTGCTCTCTCTCTCTCTCCCCCGGGAGATTTTCTGTCCGGACCGCTGTCGCATGCCTCCGTTCGATGCGGTTAAATATAGTCGTTCCGGCCGAATTTACACGCCGTTCAGGGTAAACGGTCGCCTCCCTTTTACCGGAGGGTGTTCTCCCCCGTCCAGGGGGAGAACACCCTGCCCGCGCCGAGAGCAACAGGTGTACCGGCCACGTGTGCAGGCCGACACACGCGCGCGATAGAAAGACACACCAGCAGCCTTCTTTTCACTGAACTGATCGATCCGAGCTGATCGACGCGTCTCGGAAAAATCGGATTTTTCTACTCGGCCCGGGGAAAATCGGCTTTCCAATCCCGGGAGAAAATTGTCGCCGAAGTTGCGACACGCTCGCCGCTTAATTATCGGGAGCGCCGGTTCGGATCACGAACGTTTCTCGTGGATCGGCTCTCGATCGATAAATGAGAGAGAAGGAAAAACCACGACCGTTGCCAACCGCGAACGACGGCGAATTTCTTGCGTGCGAAACGCAAGCTTTCTCTCTCTCTCTGTCTCTCTGTCTCTCTTTCTTTATTCTGTCGAACCCAGGAAAGGGGTTGTGGGTGTCAGGTTAGACGCCATCGTGCACGCTTTCCCAGCCATTGTGCCGCTTCTGTAAACCCTTCGCGCGAAACCGTGACCTCCGGCATTGTCTTCGAAACGCTGTTTTACCGTACGCCTTGGTTATTCATGCAAATTTTTCCTCTAGACGAAAAAACCACGGGGAGAAATGTGATTAGACCGTTGGAGGTTCTACTGGAAGGATTTATTAATTAGGTATTATTGTAACCTGCGGGACAATGTATCGGTGTACGTTCTCGTTTGACCGCCCCCGTTGGCGAGACACACGGTTCCATGACGATTTTACTCGAAAGGCGCCATTTATGAGTGAATTATTCATCCCCTCGCGCGACATCGATTTTCGATTAACTCCGAGCTGGAGAAATGTGGAACGGATGAGGGCTTAATGGAAAGTAGTTATTTCCTTCTGCCGTTCCTTCGAGAAAACCTGCAGGGCGGCAAAAGAAATTATTCCCCCATTCTTAGTTCTGTAAAAAACATTAATTTGGAGAGAGATCTCGTCGATGTTTGCCCAGTCGATCGAAATATTCTCCGCCTGGGGCTAGGGACCCAATTACTGTGGGGGGTTCCAATCGGGGTGCCTGTATTAATTATACTTAAAAGAAGAGACGTTAAATTCCTTCTCATTACAATCAGTTAATGTGATATATGTCTTTTTAAATATTCATTGTACTTTAAAAATGTCTCTTCTTTTAAATGTCCATTATGCTTTAAAAGTAATTGGTATAAGCAAAGTAATCGGGGGTCCCTTAACCTATTCGCATCTATGTGAAATGAAAGTTTGCATAAATATTTGCCTGCTCAATTTAATTAATGTCTATAATAACATTAATTCGGAGAGAGATCTCATCGATGTTTGTCCAGTCGATCAGAAAATTCTCCGCCTGGGGCAAGGGACCCAATTACTGTGGGGGGTTCCAATCAGTTTGGCTGTATTAATTACACTTATTTTTAAAGCGTAACGAATATTTAAAAAGAGATGTGTAACATTAACTGATTGTAATGAGGAGGAATTTAACGTCTCTTCTTTTAAATATCCATTATGCTTTAAAAGTAAGAGGTATAAGCAAAGTAATCGGGGGTCCCTTAACCTATTCGCATCTATGTGAAATGAAAGTTTGCATAAATATTTGCCTGCTCAATTTGTCTACACAAATCCCTTCGTGTATTTCGAAAAAATCTATGGGAAATGATGTATAGCATGTTGAACAAAAATTTTTTCAGCGCGTGGTATTGGAGACACCAACATTTTCTTGAATTTCTGCACGTTTAACGAATTTTCTCAAGGTTAAAAAACGTTCCTACCACAATCTCCTTATTTTCCCATATTCTACAAAGTTTGAGTTTTAATTTCAAAAAAATCTCATCGCTCTACCTGATTCCTATCGCAAGTTCCTCGATTTTGAATCCGAGTATGTCGAAAAATCGCTTTTTGGAAGCACGCGGCGCGCGCGACGCGGGGCGACGCGTCGCCCCGCGTCGGCTAGTAGTTTGTTCAGCACAGCTGCCGCAGTTGTTTGGCTGCTGAGTATATTCCAGAGTCGCCGTGGAAAGAGGGATAAGCCAGAAGACGTTGCCAGCACGTGCCCCGTGTCCGTTAAACTCATCCACAAACGAACCTCTCCGGCGTGTGTTCCACGCGGAGGGGAAAAAATTACGACCTCGTCAGAACAGCCGGAGAGGCTGCTCGATCGCTTTTCTTTTTTTTTCAGCGATCCGCCGTCGCGTCGCGTCGCCAGGAAAAATTTCTTCCGAGCCCCGTCCTCCCCCGAAAACAATCCCCGTGCCAACCATTTTTCCGCCGGCTTTTCGAAACGAAAAACGCCTCGAACCGAATCGTTCCGTCTCCC